>JAHPZR010009480.1:27500-65778 GCA_019787425.1 Platygyra sinensis | reverse complement strand
ATTCATATTCCCGTTAAACCCGTCAAATCCGTCATTCCCGTCTTGTAGTAGAAGAGTCTATGGGTTGGAACTTCCAGTGTAGTTGAAATGTCATAAGACCTTTAAAACACTTACAGTACTAAAGAAAAGCATACAATTAGATATTCATATTCCCGTTAAATCCGCTAAATCCGTGATTTCCGTTTGATAGTAGAAGTTTGCCTGGATCTTGCAGTGGTAGTGAACTGACCCTGTCAACACTGAATCAACAAAACAGCGTCAATAGACCCGGAAAGGACGGAATTCACGGATTTAGCGGAAATGTGAATGCATAAATATTTACAGTTTAATTTACTTTTCGCTTGAGCCAGAAAGGAATACTTTGGTCCTCTTTTACTGTTCCCTGATAGAAGAGTACATCATAACAAGAAAACTCTTTCAACACTAGAGTACGCAGCCAAATGAAACTCCATGTAGTCAAAATTGAACGCTTTGTCTTTCCATTACTTCACAGAACGAGTTTAGAGAAAACAGACCACTGGCTCGACAGATAAAGTTCGAAAAGTGCGAGGGAACAGAAATTTTGGGAAACGATCCACATTTATATAGCCTTCAATCACCACAATTGTTGTCCCTCCACCACCACCTCCTCCTCCCCCTCCTCCTCCTCCTCCTCCACCTTCTCTTCCTCCTCCTCCTCCTCCTCCTCAATTCTATTGTTTTTCCTCCTCCACCTCCTCCTTCTCTTCCACATTTCTATTGTGTTCCCTCCTCCTCAATTCTATTGTTTTCCCTCTTCGTCCTCCTCCTTCTCCTCCTCCTTCTCCTCCTCCTCCTCAATTCTATTGTTTTTCCTCCTCCTCCTCCTTCTCCTCCACATTTCTATTGTTTTCCCTCCTCCTCCTCCTCCTCAATTCTATTGTTTCCTTCCTCTTCCTCTTCCTCCTCCTCCTCCTCCTCCTATTGTTCTATCACCATATCGAAAACTATACAAAGTACGACACAGGAGAATCAGTGCCATTTGAACTTGGTAAAGTGTTGCTTACACTTCATTTCTGTCAGAGCAGATCCGCTAAATTTTAAACGCGATGAAGAAACTTTATACTCCAAATCACAAGTTGTACGAAGAATACTATTTAAACCAAGCTAAGC
Source organism: Platygyra sinensis (assembly GCA_019787425.1). Taxonomy (NCBI): domain Eukaryota; kingdom Metazoa; phylum Cnidaria; class Anthozoa; order Scleractinia; family Merulinidae; genus Platygyra; species Platygyra sinensis. The sequence goes on along the minus strand of JAHPZR010009480.1, from coordinate 64,647 downwards.
AAAAAGGAGGTAATTTACCGGCTTTTCACGGAGCCCGATTTCAGCAGGGGTATGGCTTAGGTTCCATATTTAAAGGGCTGTTTCGCTGGGCGATGCCTCATTTACAGCAAGGCCCTAAAGTGCTTGGCAAAAAGGCATTACAAACAGGGTCCAAGTGGCTCAAGATGTTCTGGAAGGAAATAATGTTAACACAGCGCTGGCGAAGCGTAGTAGAGAAGCTATTGGTGGACTAGTACCTCAGGCTGGGAGTGGTCGAAAATCTACAAAAAGGAAAGTGCAGTTTCGTGGTTTACCCCCGTTCAAGAAACGCAAAACAGTTGTGTTGGATCAAGACCAAGACGACTTTCAACTTTGGTCGTAAATTTAAGTGGGATTCCCTGGAAAAAATTATAAAATACTGATGCCTGTCATCTTTAACTCATTTTACGACCATGTCTCGAGTAGTAAAGAACAATCTACCTTTCCTTCATCTCTTAACTTGTTGCCCAGAACATCAGCGTCAGTTTCTTCTAGAGACAGCCACTCCAGAACAGATACACGCATTAGTTCAGATTCTTTTTAATCTACTTCATGGAAACATACCGGTCTCTAAGGAAGTGAAGCACAACTTAAAAAAGCATGCAGATGCCCTTGCTAGTCTCGTTGAATCAAGTGTTCCTTACAAGAAAAAAAAGTATATTCTTGCTCAAGAAGGTGGAGGATTTATACAAGATTTGCTAATCCCGGTTCTAACTAGCATAGGGCCCTTAATGTTATAAAACGTCGCGATCTAGTCTGTAGTATAATCAGTCGGTTCTTGACGTTAACGAGTGCTGGTCAATATGAAGAGAAAAGTCGCCTGGGATGAAGAGGAAGAGAGTGATTATGAAGACAACAACGCAAGTGAAAACGAGGAAAGCGATAACGAAGAACCTCGAATTAAAGATGTTTTAGAAGGTCTGTCCCAACGCGTTTCCCGACTAAAGGCCTCCGATCTATTACACAGCATGGCGGCTTCCAAAGATATCTTGTTTTGGACACCTCGCGGACAGTTACTCCGAAACCAGCGAATAATACCAGTGACGAACATTTCAGAGCTGGTCGAATATGTGTTACTCCCCCATAACGACGATATTGTTAAACCTCGCGCCCTCAAAACATTTATCGATGGGTTGGCAGAGTTAGGAATCGATAAGCGTTTGATACAAAATAAGAGAATTTTGGCAGAACTATTGGAAAAAGAACAAGCCTATCGCGATAAAGACAGTGAGGCTGGTGATGAAGAAATGGTCTCCGAAAGTAGTGATAATGAAGAAGGCACAGAGACAGCGTCTGAATATAGTGAACACCAAGAATCAGAAAACCCAGATCTGGAACCTGAAGGAAAATTCAGAGATTTTGCTTAAAGGAAAAGGTCTTTGCTGCTATTGCAACGGAGAGAACGTTTACGAAAGAGCAGTAGTCAAATGCCCTAGATGTTTTTGGCATGATGGTTATAGGATTTGTCCGATATGTGTACATCAAATTCCTGTTGATCGTAAACACTTGGCAGATGGATTTATTTGGTGCGCTGACTGTCCACGCGGTGAAACACATTAATTCAAACATTTTAAGAGCGACTTGCTGTAACGGTCATCTATACCTATGCAAGATAGAAAAAAATCGATTTTCTGAAAATTTGTCAGGAAGAAGGTTTTTACTAACTTGTTTCAAAACAGTAACTTTGAGGTTGTTTGGATTTTTATTTTCTTCTCCAGACCGCCTTTTGTATTTTGCCCCTAAAAGAGCCAAACTCGGCCCTGAAATTGCACTTTTTGCGAAGGCTGGCAAGCCAAAATGCTGTGCGTGGCTGGAAAAGCTAACCCATATTATTAAAATATAATGTTTTAGTACTTATTTCGCGTTGTCAGATCCACATGTAATTTGAACCTGAATTTTTAACAAATTTTCAAAATTATACGCGACGGCGATGTCGCGTCACGTCCAAAGTTAGGTCAAATTCGTGGACCAAAAAGTCAATCTGGTACATGGATTTACCTCCCAAAACTATTTTTCTGGATAAAAGTATCACTTCATCTCACTTTTTATCGCAAATTTAGCTTGGGTAAATAAAACGCAAAAATTTGACAGCGTCTTGAAACCAGACACCTGAGCTAATCGCTTGACATTTTGACCTTTCACGCCGCGATTATTATCTCGAACGTTGACCCTGAAATGTTTGCCTGTGGGTCTCAATCCGGTTAAATAATTGTTTTAAGCCTCTAGATATCAGCTATAGCAATTTAAAGACAGTTTCTAGCTGCAAACGAACATGTTTAGCAAAGGCTAATTTTGAATAATTAAGCTTAAACATGTAGCGGTCAGCGAGCACAGAATGCACGCGACAAAAATGTCGGTTTATAAATCGTTATCGGAAAAATCTTGAGGAAAACTAGAAGAATAAATAGTTTACTAAATACTTGGAGTTATTTCTTACCTTAATCTTGCCTACCGTGATAAGAAATGGTCACATTGCTGCGGCTTCATAGCTTGTTCGAAACAGTCTCGACGGTTGCCAGGCTACAAACAAAATCAGGGACACAGAACTCCCAAGGTCGCAAGAGAACTGCAGCGTTGTTTATTTATTTTATTTATTACTATTTGTTTGGTTGTCTGTTTGTTTTGTTTTGTTTTTTTTAATTGATTGTTTTGTTGCTTTTTTTAATATATAAGTTTCATTACACTTACGTCATTTGCCTTTTTATACCCTCCCTGGTATCAAATTTCGCAGAACGTACGCACGTTTGGATCAAGTGCAGACAATCCGGCAAATGTCCAGTGTGTGGTTGTGGGAAGCTGTGCAAAGAGTACTCAAGGCCACCTTCGAAATTTTCTGTATTTGGAGACTCTGCCTTAGACTGTGAATCGAAGAATCTCCCACGAGCTACATATATGAGCACCAACCCTCCTGGGCGAATCACTGTAGACCCCAGCTCGGGTGCGTTCCTCAGAAAGCTAAGTTAGTCTCCAGGAAACTTCTTGTGAGGAATTAATTTAACACAGAGACAGATTTGTTGACGAACCAAGTTAAGTTTCTTTTTGTTGGCAGAGTCAACAGAACGGGAACTTGATAGAATCTTATTAACATAAAGCTCTTGGAAAATCAAATTGGGGTGTTTGAGAAACGTCGCGCTGGACTTATGGCTGAGGAAGAAAATTTATACCAGGGTGATAGGTTTCTTACAGTTTTGACGCAAAATATGTTTGAGAGAGCTCTCTCTAAGTAAGCTACTCATTTAGTTGCAAGATCCTCCCACGGGCTTATATCGAAGGAAAAGACGATTAGATTTCTATTGGAGGAATTATGTTCGGCTGTTAAGGGTTTTATCGGACTTCTAGTGGGAACGCGCGCGAGGGGTATACACTCTCAGGAGGGCTGGCGCTCATCTGGGACTCGTGAAAAATTTTAGACATTTTTGCAATTGTGACATAGCTTTAGCCTTCACCTCTCAAGCAAGACACTTCAATAAACCCTTGTACAATCTGGCATGCAGCATGTTATAACAGATAAAAAATAATTATCAGTTAAGTTATAATTATGATCATCATCATCATTATCATTATTATTATTATTACGATTATGATTATGATTTTGATTATCATTATCATTATCATTATCATTATCATTATCATTATTATTGTTATTGTTGTTATAATTATTATTATTATTATTATTTATTTTTTTAATTTTATTGTTTTAATTTACTTTTATAAACTTGCGCGACGCCACAGGAACTAACACACCAGTGGAGTGGAATAGCTGTCTGGACTGCAAGAGTGTAATACCGCGTTCTCCTTTCACAGAAATCGGAGCAGTACAGTTTCTTTTATTAGATCGCCATGTGATACCGAAAAACTCACGATCTCCTGGACAAATTGTCAGCCGAAGATGCGACTTGTCGTTATCAAACACCCCAGTAAGATGAAAGTGAAAGACCAAAACTACCAACTGTATCATGACCTTCGGTATCTACCAAATTTTGCAAGGCTAGAAAAGTTTAATTATGTACACGCTTTTCAATTACCTACCCTCTGTTCAAGGTCCCGCTTTCTCCTGCGGATCGCATTCTTCCTTGTCCTCTAGTTTTGGGGATCTAACATTTCTAATTATGACAGATGAACTTGTCTGCGGCTACATACTCTGGCATACATTATGACATTCCAGACAACTTCATGATTTTTGCGTGACAGTCATACATAGTGCGTGACAATAGTGCATGATGCGTGACAGTTGACAGGTGTATCAAAGCCAGCATGCACAGCCACCTATTGCGAGGTGTGGTCCAGTGTGATTCTCACACTGAAGGGTTAGGCCGCAGATTATAACACTAATTACAAAAATCAAAATCACTTTGCGTTTGCCTTACAATTCAAGTGATACGGCATTAAAAGTGATATGTACTCTCTTACCTGCCGAGCAAGCAAGAGCTTCGATTCACCGTCTAAGGTACAGTCTTCAAATACAAAAAATTTTGAAGGTGGCCTTGAGTACTCTTTAACCAGCTTCCCGCAACCACACACTGGTCATTGCCGGATTGTCTGCACTTGATCCACACGATTACCCGACAAATGTGCAAAACCACATGAAGCCATTAAATTACAATTTCTAACTTTAATATAGATGCAGGATTCTCCAGTTACGAAATGTTATTTACAGGTAAAAACAAATCCGACATTAATTTGAAAGGCTAAAGGATACAACGCCTTTTACGACAAAGTATTAATCGCGCTAGAAGGGCGCTAAAACAAGACAGGTCAGAGTTAAAGGGAAGGCACACCTGTTTTCTGAGGCATGCTCGTTGACACAGGGTCAGCACAAAAGATAATTGGCTATGGGACTCAAAATGACATAAATGCAATAAAACTTATATATTTGAAAAAAGCAACCAAACAATCAATAACAAAAAACAAACAGACATGCAACCAAACAAATAGTCACAATTAAAATAAATAAACAACGCTGCCGTTCTCTTGCGACCTTGGGAGTCCTGTGTCCCTGATTTTGTTTGTAGCCTGGCAACCGTCGAGACTGTTTCGAACAAGCTATGAAGCCGCAGCAATGTGACCATTTCTTATCACGATAGGCAAGAGTAAGAAATAACTCCAAGTATTTACTAAACCATTTATTCTTCTAGTTTTCCTCAAGATTTTTTCCGATGACGATTTATAAACCGACATTTTTGTCGCGTGCATTCTGTGCTCGCTGACCGCTACATGTTTAAGCTTAATTGTTCAAAATTAGCCTTTGCTAAACATGTTCGTTTGCAGCCAGAAACTGTCTTTAAATTGCTGTAACTGATATCTAGAGGCTTAAAACAATTATTTAACCGGGTTGAGACCCACCGGCAAACATTTCAGGGTCAACGTTCGAGATAATAATCGCGGCGTGAAAGGTCAAAATGCCAAGCGATTAGCTCAGGTGTCTGGTTTCAAGACGCTGTCAAATTTTTGCGTTTTATTTACCCAAGCTAAATTTGCGATAAAAAGTGAGATGAAGTAATACTTTTATCCAGAAAAATAGTTTTGGGAGGTAAATCCATGTACCAGGTTGACTTTTTGGTCCACGAATTTGACCTAACTTTGGACGTGACGCGACATTGCTGTCGCGTATAATTTTGAAAATTTGTTAAAAATTCAGGTTCAAATTACATGTAGATCTGACAACGCGAAATAAGTACTAAAACATTATATTTTAATAACATGGGTTAGCTTTTCCAGCCACGAGCAGCATTTTGACTTGCCAGCCTTCGCAAAAAGTGCAATTTCAGGGCCGAGTTTGGCTCTTTTAGGGGCAAAATTCAAAATTAAAGGCGGTCTGGAGAAGAAAATAAAAATCCAAACAACCTCAAAGTTACTGTTTTAAAACAAGTTAGTAAAAACCTTCTTCCTGACAAATTTTAAGAAAATCGATTTTTTTTCTATCTTGCATAGGTATAGATGACCGTTACAGCAAGTCGCTCTTAAAAGGACTCATTATCCTCCAAGCGAAGATGAAGACGATTGATTTCCTGATACTTTACTCATAAACAGTTTTGGTCAGTTGTAACATTATTATTTTTGTATTCGCTAAGAAAAGTAATAAAAGAAACAAGTTGTTCAAAAATATTTATTGTGGCGTGTTTAAATTTAGCGCTCTGAACTGCCTTTGTTGTAATTTCAATGTAGAGCTGTCCCATGGGTTTCTCCGTTCGAGTTTGTATGCAAATCTGGGGTTAAAAGTAGGTGGAGTTTAGTGCGTGACTAACGGAGCGGAAAACTCGAGCAGTTAGCTGAGAATTAATTCTCCCTTTTTCTTTCGTCAGCAAAGCCGAGAGTTCAGATAAAGAATTAACAGATTTTTTTTTTAACAGAGATCTTTATTACCACTACATCACTTACAACACTTTCACTACAAAATTTAAGGTTACAAAAAATTACAATTAAGAATTAAGATTCCAACGATTGATACAACATACACTGCAACCAGGCTTGCTTCACGCATACGTAGATTAGATTATAATTATTTACAGTAAGGAGAGGAGAGGCTTCCATTGTGAAAGAAATTTTGCTTTTTGTCCTTTGGAATAAAAAATCGATCTTTGCACAATTAACTTGTCTTTAACGAATTCAAGAAAGTGATCAAAGCTTGGGGGTTTGATTTCGCTCCTTTGCAGGAAGATATGTCTCTTGCCAAGAAGGGTATAATAGTTAGGGATTTGCCTTTTAGGATCTTCGGGATTATAGCCATACATTACACTTAAGTCATCAAATAGCAAACATTTCCCACTGTGCTTTTCCCACCAGCTAATTACTTCAAACCAAAACTTTTGGATTACTATACAGTTAACTAGCATATGGGAGAGCGTTTCTAGGGAATCACAATGTATGCAGAGAGGAGAGTTTACGATTTTCATTCTGTGAAACAGAACCCCATGTGGAAGAATATTATGAATAATCTTATATTGAAATATGCTTAATTTTGTTTCTTTAGTTTTTTTAAATGGAAGCATATAAATGGAACTAAGTTTGGAACTGTCTAATCCTTGCCTGCATAGTCGAAGGCTAGCCAACGGTTCAACAAATTTCCTTTGAATAAGTATATTTCGAACCTTCTTGCTAGTAACCACGTTAATTTCCATAGTTGTATTTTGTTCCATATCTTGATTGTTCATGATAAATCCCGGTCTCAAAGCGCACTTCCATCTATAAGGTATAGCTGATATTAAGCCGAATAACTTAGTAAAAGGCGCCTTGAGACCAGTTTTTAAAAGAAACTTATTAAGTGTGAGAAATCTGTTTTTTCATCTAGTAGGTCTTTAATTCTAAGTATACCAGCTTCATGCTATTCTTTCCAATATACTGATTTACCGTCTATTAAAATATGCTTATTATTCCATAAGATTACATTCTCAACACAGATTTCATTGTCCGAAGTTTGCTCTCAGACTTCCGCCCAGGTGTTTAGAACATCAGCGTAAAATATTGGTAAGTTGTTTAGGCCTAGAAATTTTACATCATAGTCACGATCAAAAATAAATGGCCCTCCAACATTTTTCAAATAAACTAAAGGAATTAACATCCACTGATCCTCTACACCATTCTTCATTCTTTGAACCCAAGCACTTTGTAACGACTTGGATATAGTCTCAAATTCTGGTAAATCCAGCCCTCCTCTTTCTTTTGGACCTATAAGAGTATCCCTTTTTATCTTTGGTTTCTTGTTATTCCAGACAAAATCTGTAATCAATCTATTAGTGATATCTATATAATGAGGCGGTGTATGTATGCACGAACTTACAAAGATAAGTTTCGATAGCCCTAATGTCTTGGCGATTGTTATCTTGCCATAAAGTGAGAGATCTCTTTGAGACCATATATTAAAAAGCTTTTGAATTTTACATGTCTTTTGTGAAACATTTTCCTGTTCGCAAAGTTTTAGATTGTAAGAGAATGACATCCCTAAGGCGGAGATAGGCCTTTGTGGCCACTGACTCCAAATAGTGTATCAGTCCTATTTGCGTTTTTTCCACGCCACATTGCTTCAGATTTACTTTGGTTAAGCTTTAAACCGCTGCAATCTTTAAATAGGTCTATTAACTCTAACAGTTTCTCAAGCGACTCTTTATCTTTGCAAAAGGAGGTGGTGTCATCGGCATATTGAGATAATTTTATTTCTTTGTTTAGGACTCGAATTCCCTTTATATGTTCATCAGCTCTTATTGAGCAAGACAGTAATTCTGCGGCTAAAATGAACAACAAGCCAGACAGAGGGCAGCCTTGTCTTACTCCTCTTTTTAGAGTAAATGACTCGGAGGCGAAGCCGTTGTTTATTATGCAGCTAGAAATGTTTGTGTACAGAGTTTTCACCCAAGTCTTAAAGTCGGGTCCAAATTGAAAGGTATCTACAGCTTTAAATAGAGTGTGTGCAGTGTCACGCAATAAAAAGTAAAATCAAAAACCGTGCATTGAATTAAGTCAAAAAATTGAGATATAGTAGACGACGAATAAAGAAGACAGTTATCCAAGTTTAAACTGTGTGCGTTCTCCCAAAGTTGAGCTATTCGTCGAAATGTGCCGCACAAAATTACAGAGCTTAGTATGGGGCCGCCATGTTGGAGGACCTCTCTAGTCCTCCAACATGGCGGCCAGTAATTAGTGTAAACATCTGGAACTTACTTTGGCTATTTAGTGGACTGATTATCTCAACCGAACCAAAAATTATTTACAAAAGTACTTTTCCTGATACTTAAACTCCTAAAATGGCTAAAAATCACGAGATAAGTGTATATTTTTCGACAAACGCGATCGTAGGGTTATGTCACGCACCGCTATAACTTCGAAATTCAAAATGCGCTGGTTTCCAAACGAAGGATGCTATTGAGCTGGAAAGTTGTAAACAGCTATAAATTTGGTACCTCTTATGCCTGTTGAGGATAAAACCTTTAGTGGCTTTTTTGTTTTGGATTTGAGAATTTGATGACGTCAGGTGCACACACTCTATAGGTACTCCCATTCTAAACTATCAAATGCTTTTTCAAAATCAATAAACAAAGCAATTCCTTCTATGTCCTGGTCAACGGTGAAATTGAGGATGTCGCTTATAAGTCTGATGTTTTCACCGATGAATCTTCCCTCTACGTAACCAGTTTGTGTGTTATTTATAACTGCCGATAGAACCTTTTTTAGTCTGAGAGCTAAAGCTTTAGAGGCAGTCTTATAATCCACATTTAAAAGTGAAATAGGTCTCCAATTTTTAAGATACAATAAATTTTTGGGTTTTTCTTTTGGAATAAGACGTATGATGCTTTGTCTTTGAGAAATTGACAGCTCACCTTTATGGAATCTATAATTAAAACTGTTTACCATTATCTTGCCTAATTGACTCCAGAAGAAGCTGTAAAATTCGGCAGTAAAACCGTCATTGCCAGGGGATTTGTTTTTTTGGAAACATTTTAAAGCATTCCAGCACTCATTCTCCGTCAGCAAGCCTTCGCAGTTCTTTCTTTGTTCATCATTCAGCTTTTCTACCTTGTCATTATCGAAGAACACTTCGAATTTAGGATCGTTTACTTGAGGATTTTGCGAGGAATATAAGGATAGATAAAATCTTTTTTGTTCTTTTAGGATTTCCTTTGGGTCCGTGATACTGCTTCCGTTTTCTTGTATAAGGCTGGTAATGCATTTATTTTCATAATTTCGTCTCTCAAGATTAAGAAAATATTTCGAACTTTGTTCGCCGAACTCATGCCAACCCCCGGGCTTTGGAACGCACACATGCTCCTCTTGCCCGGTCGTAGGAAATCTTATCCAATTCGTTCTTAACTTTAATGTATTTCTGGACGGCTTCTGGTGATGGGCAGTTTTCACCCATATTTCCCAGTCTTGAGATTTCCTTCACGAGATCTTTTTCATACTCTTTTTTCATTTTAGCTTTTTGTTTTGAATAACTAATTGTAAACGCCCTTATTTCCATTTTAATCAACTCCCATAAGAGTCTGTGATATTCAAGATCCTGATACTTGTTTATAAAGTGCGGAATTTTAAACATTAATTTTTCTGCATATTCATCATCTTCTAAAAGGGAGGAATTGAATTTCCAGAATCCGGGTCCTCTTGGGTATTTCTCATTAATTGGCAATTCCAACGTCACTAAAGAGTGATCGCAATGTGCAGCGTGTTTGATTTCACATTTTTGCACGGGGGAATTTTGTAATAGTTGACGGAATTAGCCAATAATCTAATCTGCATTTTATTTTCAAGTCAGATGTTCGCCAAGTAAATTGTTTTTCTTCTGGATGTAGCGTTCTCCATACGTCGTCTAAATCTAAAATACACATCAATTGCTCGATCTCACTGGCGACATTCCTTCTTGACGAGACATCACGTCCTCCTTCTTTATCGGTTTTGGAAAGAGGGCAATTAAAATCGCCACCTACTATAATGTTGTCGCTGGGAAACTGTTCAAGTAAAGATCTGAGTTGTTTAAAAAATATAATTTGCGCGTTATCATTATTAGGTGCGTAAATATTGGCAAAAATAAATTTCTGATCATCTATAGAAAACTGCAGGATAAGAATCCTGCCGTTTTCACAACAAATTTCATTTTCTACTAGCACTTTGAGTCGAGGATTAAACAGAATTGCTACTCCTTTGCTGTGTTTACTTCCATGACAGAAGTACACTTTACTACCCTACTCGTTACTCCATAATTTTTCTTGGTCAGTAGAGCTATATGTCTCTTGCAAGAAAATTATTGAGTAATTGTTAACGTGCAGTTGCCGAAAAATAGCTCTTCGTTTTCTTGAACTATTTAAACCCCTGACATTTAACGTGATAAAAGTTAACTTATTCATATTAACGGACAAATATCGATATCTTAATAGTTTCACAATACAGAAGCCTTCTTAAGCTAAAGCCTGGAGAAAACATTGCATCACTTACAACATAAAAACGAAAATTACCTCTTATGAAACAAATTAAAGGCATTGCCTGTGAAGTTCTTTTAACTCCAACAATGGGTAGAATGTGAGATTAAAGTTGTTGTTGATCAGTATCACTCCGACGGCGTTGCTAGGTTAACTCTTTGCCTCTTCCATTTCATGGCGTAGTTTTGCTAGTTCTTCTGTTCCTACGATTCTGTGACGGCCATTGGCATCGACATATTTGAGTATTGCAGGATATGCGATGTAGACTTTCTGGTCGCCTCCAAGTTTCTTCTTTAGAAACTTTCTGTAGGGCACGAGCTCTTGCCTCCGCCGTTGGGAAATCCTCACTTATACCGATGGCATTTCCGTTTAACGGGTTATCCTTTAGACGAGCGGCGGCATTCCTTAGTACCTTCATCTTATCCGTGTATCGAAGAAAAGCGACGTGCATTGGCCTGGGACCCTTTTCACCAGCAGAAGGCGTTTTGCCTGGCGTGCGGTGTGCCCTCTCCAGCTCAACATGGCCACATATCGTTTCAAGGCCCATATGCTGCGTAATAAAATCCTGTACAAAAGAGATGAAATCTCCTTTTTCGGCTTTCTCTGGTATATTGTAGAAGACTAAGTTGTTCCTTCTTGACCTGTTTTGTAATTCTTCGATTTCATCCTTCAGCGCATCGACAGTGGCGTTATCTGCTTTTGAGTCTAAATCCGTTTTTACCTTTTGCAATTCTGCTGTCATAGAGTTAAGTCCTCTTTCCATGTCACCTACGGTATTTTCAATCTTCAGCAGTCTTCCGTTTATTTGTTCAAGCACGTCTAGCTTCTTTAACTTTTCGTGTATGCTTTCCAAGATGGCGGCGCCGGCCTCATGTTTATGTGGTGGCGTTCTTTCATCTTCACTGCTTAAGCATGCCTCTTATCTCGCTCGCGTTTCGTTGGGCATAACGGAAAGGAAAAGCAAAGATTCTCTAAGTAGTTTGAGGCTGATTTGGCTAATTTCCTGAAACTGATATGGTGTAACGGCAAGGCAGCGTCGGAGCGACAAAAAACACGACTACTCCATTTGGCGCCCAGTCCCAGTCTTCAAGAAGAATTAACAGATATTTTCATGAACCAATAGGGGTTAAAAGAGCCCGGTTTCGAAAATCGGAGAACGTTTTCAAAGAAAGCTAGATAAACTTATTACGCTTTCAAAAATTTGCGGTTGTCAGCGTTTCCCAATCACGGACAGTTAAACAAGCGTTCAAAGCAGTTTGAAGATCAACAACGCTAGTGAAAAAAGCCATCTTCATGATAAACGTTTCGAATAAACTGAAAGTCTCGGAGATAAACTTTCGCAGCAAAGCGATTACAAGAACGATAGCGCTTTCGTTAAAATTCGCGCTTGCAATTTTAACACATAAGAGATTTTTTTCCAATCAGGGTTAAAAGAGCCCAGGCAAGACCGGGCAAGTTTATTGTTTTCATTGTACTAGAGCGACGCTTATAAGTATGGAGGAAGGCACTTCATTAGTATGGAGGAAGACACTTTATTAGTATGCAGGAAGGAAGGGAAGTCCAAAAAAAGGCTTAAAATGCTGACCTACTACTACTGAAAGTAGCCCACCCTGGAATCAAATTATCCTATTTAACTGAAATTAAAAAGCCCCAAGCTTCAATCAACTTGACTGTAGTGCTGCATATATACGATTTTCCTTCCTTGAATGCTGTGTTTTGTGTGTGGTTTTTTTACAGATATCACGTTACAACTCCATAGGGGTCATCCGTCAATAACAACCTTGTCATAATTGAAAAAACAGTTTTTTTTCTTTTTAAAAATCACAAATAATGTTCCGTACCTATTTTTCCTTGTTTTGCTGCAAAAGTTATTTGTAACTGAACACCTCGAAACAGCACCAGAAACAACAGCAGCAGTGGCAGCAAAAAAAAAAAAAAATTTAAAGGGAGTAATGAATGGATAGAAAACTAAATGGAATTAATTTACGTTCATGGATCACAAACATGCAATCTCGTTCTTTTTAAGCTTTTAAACAGTTTTCAATAGTAGCAGTAAAATAAACAAGAAATTATCAACACTAATTTGGTGTAATTTCACTGCATTAAAGTGGTTTTGTGGTGAATATTGACAGGAGCAACATGAAATTACTTTTGTTGAAAGTAAAAGTTTCAGAGCGGAATATAAATGACCGTCGGTGTACAAACCTGCGACGATCATATAAACGACAAAACTCAGTGAACGCAACCAAGATTTTCGCTGGAAATCCTGACCTAGCAATGATAACACGTATTATCCCAGTGGTCTGTCGTCTATGATTCTTTCGTAGGCCGGATAACAGAGAAGTTACGTCGTATCCTATGTTTCCCCATTATTTAAATTCAGCTGCACCAAATAGACACCACTTCTGACATCTCAGTTCCTCCACCATCTCGTTTGCATGCTAATAAGTGAAGAAAAACTGACCTACTACCAATCAATCAATCTGTTGTGGAGCCAAAAAGTAATATGTTTTTGAAAATCATGTTTTTATAGGAAAGCTTAGTTTTGGCAAGCCAAGGTTATCGCACATATGTGGAACACTCGGTTCTCGAGCACCTTTTCCGTTAACCGTGAAAACGTTTTATTCTTGAACCTTTTGTTTTGTCGTTCACCTGTGATAATGTTTGTGTCGTTCTTGCGACCTTGGTTTCTACCTCTCCTAGATAGATCCAAGGTTATCTGTTGCTAAAGATTATTCTATTTTCCTGGTTTTCAATTGGTTAATCTCTGCTTGCCTTATCGAGTCAGCTCCTTTCATTAAGAATTTACATCCGAGTACTTTGTTTTGTACCACCTGGGTTATTCTTGACATCAGTCTTGGTTAATATAAAAATGAGTACATTGTAAAGATTGAAGGGTTGTTCCAGTGGTAGTTCCAGTATTTGTTCCAGTAGTTGTATCAGTAGGCAATTGCTGTTAATGTTGTAACGCTGTAGAGGACTACAAGATTAAACTGCGAAAAGCCACCACTTCAGAGTCTCGGTTCCTCTTGTTAAGCAAACGAGTACCAGTTAAGTCTCCTACAAATCAATCAATTAATCAATCAATCAATAACTTTATTGATGTGTTCGGTAGATCTAGCTTACATATACGTAAACTAATTGGGGACACCTAGCTACTAGTGGATTAAAAGTTAAGAAGAAATATATTAATCCCATCCAAAACACTAATTTTTTAGTAACAAGCGTTAAAATACGCTGTATTTTAAAACTAGTTCCTAAAAAATATCTTAACATATCAGTATACCATAAATCCATGCTTCCTTAAAACCAGAGGTTGAAGACTAATCCCCTCCCACACCACTATTGTCAATCCATGATTCCATAATTCCGGCTCTTTAGGATTCTCATTAACTACTGCATAGTGTAAAATTTTTACAATTATCTTTCATCATCCCAACTACATCTAATTTTCGGATTTTAGCTATAAAAGTCTTTAAAAATTCCGAGTTCTTGACTTTGTTATCTAATTTTGATGCACTGCTAGGCGATTTTCTAATCCGAAAGAACAGTGGAGAAACCTACAAGTGAGATCGAAATTGCGGCCTTTGAATCTGTAACGCGTCACGCCTTCCGAAAACGAGAAGTCGATGTAAACAAGTAAACAAGACGTTTGCAGTAGTCTCAAAATTAAATTTCGGGTGAAGCTTCGCTCACTATTAACTTGCAGTTTGCTTGCAATGCTTTCAGTTTAAAATACTGAATGACATTCTATTCACAAACTCCCGCTTAGCTAAGATAGGTTTAATACAAAGCGATCTTTGCACGTTTTGCAATATCGGCGTGGAAACAATAGATCATTTATTTTTTTATTGTTTTCACTCTCGTGTATTTTGGGAAGAATTTGAATCTTACTGGTTTGATATAGCTAAAGAACAAAGAAAGCTCGAGTTAAAGACTATTTTACTCGGTGTCACAGATACTAAATGTCCTCTGTTTAACTACTTAATTGTTTTAGGTAAGCTGTATTTATGGAACTGCCGTAGGAATAAAAGTCTTCCTTTTTTCTCTTCCTATAAAGAACTAGTTAAGAGAAAATACGAAATTGAATGCTACATCGCTGCCAAGAACAATAATAGTAAGATGCTTGAGGCTAAGTGGAAACCTGTTCTGCATTATAATTCGCTAAGTACATAGGTGTGTATTTGAAAAAAAAAACAAAAACAAACAAACTGTATAAGAATTGTACTCTAAGGAAGTACTGTATAGTAAGTAGTATAAGTAACGTATCGTTAGTGGTATTGTAAGTAGTTTGTGTCTGGTTTTTGTTGGTAGTGTCCTGTGTTGTAATAAAGAAAAAGAAAAAAAACTTGCAGTTTGCTTTACATAAAAACAAAAAAAGCAGCAAACTGAGGATCCATTTCGTTTTTCCAGGCACCGTGACGTTAAAAATAGAATTTTCGCGAGAAAAAGTAATTTTAGTCTTGATAATAACAAGAATTTGGCGAGTTTGAAATGTTTCAATAAGTTAATCCCGATGTCTCGGTTTAAATATTCTATTTTGCAGTCCAGCTAACTATTTTGTGCAGATCTTTTAGCAAATCATGGATAACAAACGCAGAAAGTCGGAATAAGGTGATATTCTTCGCTAGACATTTGGTGGGAAATATGTCTGACCATTCATTTTTTTTTTGGACTTTTGCGAGACCAATTGCTCCGATTTACTTGTAGATACCAATTTTAACTAAACTGGATATTGATATCAGTGTAAAACACTATCAGAAAATCGTCTTTTTGTGGAAATAAACTGCCGCACGTTTGAAAAACGATTCACTGAAAATGGCTAAAATTTAGGTCACGCTCGTTAACGATTCGGCGATGATATTTGGCACCTCATGAAAACCGTAGAATTAAAGTGAAAAACTTCAAATAAATCTAAGTCAACTAATAAGGGGCCAAATATTATCGTACGAAAATAAGAGTTTCTGGAATTTGTACGAAGTATCTTTTAGGCTCACCTAAAATTGGCCGAAATTTCGGCCATTTTAGACCACCAGAGAGGCCAAAATCATGATGTGGAGGTATCTCGGAGAAAAATGAACGCCCACCTCGGGAAATATCACTGAGTGCAATGTCTAAAAATAACTTTAGAAGGATTACCTTAGTTAGAGGACCTATATGGGGGATTCACTTTTTTATCTTGATAATCACTTGATACAGACCTATCTTAAAGTCTTTTGGAAAATATATAAAGGTCTAGTAACGAAAAAAGTCTCTCACTACCCACATTTTTGTTTAAAGCAGGTTTTAAATATTTAATCAATAACGTCTTTTTAATTCAACATTGAATATCCGAACGGCAAGGTTGTTAAAATTTCTAAATGGTCTCATTTTATGGTTCCATTTAACAACCGGGCGTTCTCGTATTCATTGAAGAATTAAGGAGACTTTATTGATTAGAGATTTAAACCTGCTTTAAACGAAAACTCCATACTTTTTACATAAAGCACTTTATGTGACAAAGTTATTTATGTTTGTTCTGCCCTGTCCCTTATTACCCTCAGATATCGATGAGTGTGTCAGCGGTGTACACGACTGTCACCGTTTCGCTTCATGTACAGACACCGCAGGGTCCTACACATGTACGTGTAACCAACCTTTAACAGGAGACGGAAAAACTTGCAGGTACAGCGCGCCGGGTGAGTATTTCACGTTAATTGTGCTTCAATTCAGGTTGCAGTGGGAGAGTTAAGCTAAAATTGTCCACCAAATAAGATGCCATGAAAAAAAAAAATAAAAAAAAATAAAAAACCCCTGACATTTATTTTGTGAAATGAGTTTTAAAAAAGGCAATTCGCCAAAACTAATTCATGAATGGTGCATCTTAGCGGTCGACATCGGTAAATTCGGGAACCAATCAAAATTTAAAATTTTCCTTTCCATCTACTGTTGCAAGAGACGAGACTCACCAATGTTGTTAGCTACCTCATTGCTAATACAGACACGTTTTGATATCAACATTAACCCCATTCAGAATGGAGTAGTGTAAAGCGAAAAATACCCATAAGGTCCTAAACCGTTAAAAACGTTTTTCAATGTTTATAAAATCTATCAAACTTCGTGAATTCATCTGACGCTGATTCTTCCTTTGAGAATTCGTACGTCAGATGAGAGCATTGATTATGATGTTACTTTTTCATGACAAATATTATCCGAATATTTTCCTGTTCAGAACTTAAAATCATCTATTTCGAGAATTGATCACTGCAACAGAAAATATAGGACGTGATTCCAGATTAAAATATTTTAAATTGCACGGTGGAATATAACGACCAAACATAGTACAGCTTTAGTCAGTGTCACATTTACAGTTCAAGTAAAGTTGGTCACTTTATAACTGGTGAAGATGACAGTGCTTTTATATTTCTTATCAAAACCAATTTTCAACATGACCCATTAAGACACATGCTAGGTACAAAATGGATGCAAAAAAAACGTTCTTATATGTTATTTTTGCAGCGGGTCTTAATTATTCCAGCATTGTGGGAAACAGCCAGATTTTTTTGACATGGCTGGATAAATGGTTAAAGCCTGTGACTCGTCAATCTTCTTACTGGAATCGCTGTTACCAGGCAACTGTAAATGGCTGGTCTTCCTCTACCTTCCATTCAAACTGTGATGGCAAAGGTCCAACGGTCACAATCATCCGTGCTGGAAAATATATTTTTGGAGGATACACAAGTCTTTCATGGACCAGTAAGTGACATGATCAATTTCATCTTATCACAGGCAACCCAAGCTCAAGCTGTGAGTCAGCGATGATCATATTGCGCAATAGCCTTTAAGGGGAAAAAAGAGTTTTGAAAAGTATTTTAAAAAAGGAATATTTACAATATGGATTAGGTAATTCAAGAGCCAAAAAATTCTGAACAAAATGTCTTACATTACGTCCATGAAGTATAACGTCGCTTCACTGATTTGAGACTGTTTTATGGAGATATCAATGTGAAAGACCTTTATAGGAAGCGGTAACAGTGAGGGAACATAAAAGGGTAATATTAAAGAAAACAAAGTAAGTCAGCCTAATAAACAAGCCGATAGAAACACTTGCAATTTATGTACAGTATGGTATTCCTGGCTCACTGAAAGCTTTACAGCTCGATTTTTATGAAATTTATAAAATATATAGAAATCAGGTTCAGTCTAAAATCGAGGACGAGGTTCCTAGTCTCTCTTCGGGTTTGCTCAATAGAGAATTCAAGTTATTTAAAACTTAAGACACATTAACATACAAGAACAAGAGAACTTAATTAAGATTAACACTGAAAGATAAGATTCCGAGCTACCAATAATAGTAAAATTTTGTGAACCAATCAAATTAACGGTTAATTAAAATTAAAGTTTAATTTCTAAGCTTGATCATTTTACTATTCATAGATCTTTCTAATAATTTTAGTTTGGTTTAGGACTTCTTTGTGAACATTTTCCATGGCATTTTCTATCAATATTATTATTAATGGACCACAATGTAAACTACTGAATTTTCAGTAATTGTGTCATCCAACAAAGTTATTTGGTTATTCAGTTATTCATACGCCATTAATAAACTTTCAAAGTGTCGTTAAACATCATAAATGTCGAACTTCTTTTTCCATTGTGTATTTAAAATTAGGTTCCAGTTGTAGATTTCACTACGATTCATCAGCCTTTCTCTTCTCATTGGTTAACAAGCCTGGTTGGCAGCCACTAAAGCTAAATCAAACAGGATGGGAGAGTTATAAGAGAAGCGCTTCCATCTTCAGCTGCTCTTCCTATGGACCAACATTTGGAAACGGACGCGATATTCAAATTTCCAACAACGCTGGATCTGACTCATACTCAAGGCTTGGATGGACCTACAGCCTGCCTGGCAACAGCCGTGAATCCTCCTTCACACTCTCATTCCTGGCGGGTAGTTTCATCTTCCGACCTGACGAAGTCGAAGTGTTCTATGAAACTACCTGAAGAAATCACGGAGTTTGTAGTCTTAGTTTTACACACCCTGTTCAATTAATTTAAACCTAATATATAAGGGTTTACATAAACTGTTGGTAAATCATAGAAGAGCAATATAATCAGAAAATTTCAATATCACCGATGATATGTCAATAAATACGTTTTTACAAAATCGGGTAATTACGGTGGCCCATAAGGGACATACCTTCCAATAAAAAAAGTGAACAAACTTATAGTAAATAAGGCTTTCCATTTCAAAGAAAGTGCTGTAAATTAAATAATTTTTTTTTGTATGCGGCGTACAAATTACTTTACACTAATAAGAAAAGAAAAATCTCGCACACTACATACAAAAAAAATTTCTGAACTTTAAATAAAGAAAAAAAACGGTCTGCAAATAAAAAACGTGCACTGCAAATAATTTGTACACTGCAGATAAAACAAATTCCTACGCTGCAAACTAAAAAATTGTATACTACAAGCAAATTAAATTTACACACTGCAAGCAAAATAAATCCTTAACACGCTTCAAACGAAGTAAAAAGGGGGTACGACTACAAACAAAAATAACTTCCGCACGCAGCAAACAAAACAAATTTTCTCCACACTGCAAAAATAACTTCTGCACGCTGCAAACAAAACAAATTTTCTGCACACTGCAAAAATAACTTCTGCACCCTGCAAACAAAACAAATGTTCTGCACACTGCAAACATAACACCTGCACGCTGCAAACAAAACAAATTTTCTGCACGCTGCAAACAAAACAAATTTTCTGCACGCTGCAAACAAAATAAAAAGTCTTGCGCGCGCAGGAAAACGCGAAGGACTGAAACCTAGTCAAGCTTTCGCGGGGTTTGCTGCCACTATGGCGTCGTTTCTCAGGAAAGAAATTCAAGCAGCGGTTCGAGAAGAACTTTCCCGTGTTATTAGTTCAACAGGAACAGCAGCAAGCTCTAATTCGACGACTTCTAGGCCAACAACATCGACAGATTATAGTGGTAGTTCCGTTTCAACTTCACACTTTGCCGAGGAGAATTCAGAACGTACCCTGTCGTTTGACGAATTCTATGCCCGGCGAGAGGAAGAACGCCAGGAAGGATTCAGACCGCCAAAAAAGCGAAAGAAGAAAAACCCATCTGACAAAGTAACGATGCCTGCGAAGATCGTAGAAGTGGAAGTTAAGGTCGGTATTGCCTCAGCAGCCGATGGTGTTTGTAAGGCTCGACGCGGAAAGACACACTTCGTCACAGTGAAATCCTCTGCTGACAAGGAAGAGATTACTCGAAAAGCAGTTGAAAAACACTCAAGTTTTGACCAAGCGTTTGATGGTACCATCCCCTATGTTTTGCTTTTTCCGGATTTCAGTCAAGTGAATTTTGTTCCGGGAACTAAGGAAGCATTTCTACTCTCTTCATACAAGAAAGCAATTGGGAAAGACTACAAACGGTTAACGTTTTACCTGATCCCTTTTGAAGAGTTCCAGGAGACGTACGATGACAGCTCCACAGAAGAATGTGCAAAGGAAGAAAATTTTGCCGGAGGATCTACTCGACGTCAAGAAAGTGCTGCTCTTCATCGTAAAGAAACCATTGTCTTGAATGACGACGATGAAAGCCTTCATCATGCTGGGTCAACAAATTCAGATGGTAAGTACCTTTCAGTTTAAAATATTACTGAATTTCTAAACGAAATATAGTACCTGTGATGAAAAATATGATGACAATTTTATAGGATGTATCTGTTAGCGATAGGCCCAGTCAATGCCCCCAACTCCAATTCCCCTTCCTGGTTGGGGAGGGGGGGAGGGTGGGAGAAGGGGGGCAGCACAGTTTTATTAGGGGAGTCTCTGCCCTAAGGTCCAATCCCTTACCCTTTTTATATACCATTTTGAGAAAATAGGTACACCTTTCATTTGCTTTCTTAACTGGCCTGCGGAATCAGCAAAAAAGGAAATCTTGTCATTTTCATTAGTGCTTAAAAAATGAAATGATACAGCCGTAAAGTGCATCTGATCAAAATGTTTTAATTAAAGGCCTCTTTCAAACTAATTGACAGATTTCCCTACCCTTTCATATACCTTAACTTGTGAAATTCCTACCCTTTTATATAATTGGAGCTTATGAAAGGTTTCCCTTTCAGACAGAACCTTCCTATATAGGCCATTATACCAAGTACCACTTTAGAGGGGATAGAGCACTAATCCAGATATACCAGAATATAAATAAAAGTCTTGACATTATGTGAAGTGTCTTTCTGTAGACACCAATAAAAGCATGTGCAAGAAAATGTTAGGTGCTCATGGCTCAAGTGTCCTTACTGAGATATATCTTGAAATTGGTACTTTTTGATGCATTTTAGATACCAACAATCTTGATGATTTTCTTCTGAAATGTGCTATTGACCAAAGCCTGAGTACACAGGAAGCTTCTGGATATGATGCTGTAGAGTCCATTAAAGAAAACCCACCCAAGTGCTTGGAAGAGGCATTTGAACAAACTTTGAATGGTTTTCCTAAGGAACAGTTCACTTTGATTGAAATAACTAGAAAGGATATAGTAACTAGGACATTTGAATGCATTGAAGATGAAGATCTTAAAGCAAGGGTTTCTGTTAAGTTCATTGGGGAAGATGCAATTGATTCTGGAGGGGTGACAAGGGAATTCTTTTCGGAACTTTTTCGTGGGTTTGGTGTATATAGTATGCTGGTCAGGGGCACGTATCCTCATATCACCTTTCGACACAACCTAGAAGCTGTGGCCAAAGGTCTTTTTGAGACATTCGGAAAACTTGTTGCTATTGCACTTGTAAATGGCTGCCCAGGGCCTCATTTCTTTACGCCAATGGTAGCAGGGTTTATATTAGACATTCCACGAGAGCCACATTTGACTGAAGTTCCAGATGATTGTGAGTTCCTGACCCAACTGACCAACATTTCTAACTGTAGTGATGAAGCATCATTTATCAGGGCTGTCAATTCCTTCCCTGAACGCTTTGATATGGGTTACACAAAAGCAACTGTAACGTTTGAGGACAAAAATGAGCTTTTGAATGCATGTGTCAAACATGTTGTATTAAGTTGTGTTGCTGAGGAAATTTATAGCTTTAAAAAGGGTCTAGCTTCATTTGGGGTTTTGGAGTTTTTGTCTAAATATCCAAGTGATGGGATTAAACATTTAATGCATGTGGAAGTTTCTGTAGAGGATGTGAAAAGTTGCTTTGTTCCTTGTTTTTCCACTCCAGGGTTTCAACTTCACGAGAGAGAAACAGAAATTGTCTACAACTGGCACAGTTTCCTGAGAAGTGTCAGTAGGGGAAAATTGAAATGCAATGTTATCCCTTTTCCCCAGCCATGTATTCCTAGTACTGATGAAACTGTTGATTTTAAACATGACAATTTGGAACTCAGATTTCTCACCTTGAGTGATGTGTTGCAGTTTGGAAGTGGATCTCGCTTCCCCAATTTTGCAGGGAAATTACAGTTTGACCATGACAGTGTATCCGCTGAAAAAAGAATTAGTGGAAATACATGTGCTTTTTCAATCACTATTCCAGTGAACAAGAGGTATACTTATAATAGTAATGAGTTTGCCCAGAAGCTCATGGAAGACATTTTTGAGGCTTATGGGTTTGGCTTACCATAAGTGTAATGAAAAGCAGCGTTTTGCTGAAGTGGAGCAAATTCCTTGCACAGTATTTCATAATTTTCAGATACATGTGTCTTCATATAATTTATGAGGAATGATGAGTCGTATGCCAATACTGTTGTTTAATGTTGACATTTTACTGTTTTGATGGACTCCAAGTTGTAGGCCTAGTTTTGACTACCTTGTTTTACAAGATTTAAATGCATAATTTATTATACCCTGTATGTGTTTGAGTCATCCTCCTAAAGTACTGTGTATGTTAAATTATAAAATGTTTGGTTAATTAACAGTTTTACTATCATTTAAATTTCCTCTCCAGTAAGTTTGAAATGTTAATGTTGAAACCTCATGGTACGTCTTGTGTTAACACAGTAATCTTATCAGACTCGGTGTCAATGTTGATGTCTTTGTAAATACATGCTGTAAGATTTATTGGCAGGATGTAGTGTAGCAATAAAGTTGTTGACAACCCAGACAACTTGATTTCATCTCACAACAATCAATGTCCCTACCAATTTTAATTGGCATTTTTTGCCATTTATTTGGTACCTTATGTTCTTACTTTCAGTTGGTTGATTACTGACAAGATTGACTATAACAAGAACGATTACCTCTTTCATCGCTAACTTTAAAATATCAACTTTCCTTTGCAATCTTCACCCACTAACCTTTAACCATACTATGTAACAGATCAACACTTGATATCAGGGGCCACATTCTTGACTTTGTATTGACATGTTGTGGAGAAGATTTATATGTATGCCAATTACTCTGAGGTACTTGGAAGAAACACCTAGAAAGTTCAACATACACTATATCTGGCATGCCTGGTCTATGAGTCTATCCCCACATTGTCATGGGAATTATGTGTTAAAGGGTGTTGTAAAATGAAATACCAACAGTGAATAGGTTTAGTTTGGATTACAAGTGGTAATGAAAAATCTTCAACGTATTTATCTTAGTTACATTTTCCACAAACCTCTTCGTGTCCTCATAAGAACTAAAGGTTGTAACGACTGTAATATTTATGTTTGTTTTGAAACTTAAAATCCTTACATCATTAATGCACATGCTTCCCGAAACACTTCTCAACCTTTTGCAAACTGGACAAGTTTCTGAAATAGATTTCCTGCCTCCAGAACAGACGTGGGGTGTGACAAGCCATTTCTTTCGATCACATACTGAAAGTACTCCTCCCAGATTGGGTCAATGTCATCCTCTGCACCCAATTCTTGCAATTTGACTTCATTTCCCTTAGCTTGTCTGAAACTGGAAACAAGCAATCAATTTTCCCAAATTCCTCTGGAAGAAAATACATCATATCAGGCACACCGGACACGGTAGCATGCTTCGACTTTCTGATACGATGAGAATTCCAGTAATCCTTCACTTTGTCAAGATCATTCTGCAAGACTTCTGCAAAGGAGAACCAAAGCGCTTCTCTGTGTATCTCACTGGTGAGGTCGAGAATGTCAGATTCGTGCAAGTCGTTGAAGAAATCAATCCACCAACTTGCCCGCTGTCTTCTGTAGTGTGACCAATATCCTTCAATTCTTTGGTTTCTGACGCTTTTCACATATTTGTGAGCTTTAACACCCGCATATTCGTCAACTCCCTCTGCGCGTAAGTAACACTGCATTGCGGCAATCAGTCCGTTTTCAGTTCCACGATCAGTGTACACACGTGCTGGACATCCATGTGCTGCTTTCACATTGTCCAAGAAATATCTTGCCATCAGCCGCGGATTCTTGTTCGACCTTTGAACCTCTAGCCACAAAATTCTCCGGCTAAAGCCATCTACGCAGCCATGAATAGAGAAGCCGAATGGCTTAAGTTTGTCGTATCCGTCTATGTGCCAACAAAAATTAGCTCCTGGTGACACATAAGTTCTCCGGTGAAGGCATCGACGTTTTCTCAGTTCCACTCCACGGGGATCAACTTCTCTCAGAAGTGATTCAACCAACCGTCGTGGAACATGAATGTTATGTCTGAGGCGTAACACATGCCACATGGTTCTGTAACCACTAAGACTGTCTGGACCAGTACAAATTTCGAGCAAAATCAAATCCCTTACGCGTTGAACAAGATCATCATTCACGGCATCCCGTCTTCTCAGACCATAGTCTTTGAGCCTCCTTTTCAATGTGCGTTCATTCATATCTACACCATGATGTTTTCCTAACATCAGCGTTATACATCTGTAGGTAAGGCCTCTGTTGAAATAATATTCAATAAGCTCTCTTTCTGATCCCCGTGGCAAATCTTCATGTTCAGTTTCAGCTTCTACATCGCTCAAATCATCCTCGCTTGACGCCATGTTGATGAAATTGAAATATGGCGGGAAAGGACTTGGTCCCAGGTCTCCCCAGGTCTCATGTCTACCTGCGCACGCATACATAAATAATGTGATTGTACTGCGACTGCAGGCAGTGCACGTGTAGGATTTCCCTATTTGCAGTGAGTACGATTTTTTTACTTGCAGTGAGCAGGATTTTTTATTTGCAGTGAGCAGGATTTTTTTGTTTGCAGTGAGCAGGATTTTTTATTTGCAGTGAGCAGGAAGTTGATTTGCAGTGAGCAGGATTTTTTGTTTGCAGTGAGCAGGATTTTTTATTTGCAGTGAGCAAGATTTCTTGTTTGCAGTGAGCAGGATTTTTTGTTTGCAGTGAGCAGGAAGTTTATTTGCAGTGAGCAGGATTTTTTGTTTGCAGTGAGCAGGACTTTTTATTTGCAGTGAGCAGGATTTTTTGGTTGCAGTGAGCAGGATTTTTATTTGCAGTGAGTAGGAGTTTTTTGTTTGCAGTGAGCGAGATTTTTTTTGTTTGTAGTGAGCAGGATTATTTTTTGTTTGCAGTGAGCGAGATGTTTATTTGCAGTGTTCACATTTCTTTTGTTTGCAGTGCACATTTTTTTTGGTTAGCAGAGTGCACGTTTTTTATTTGCAGCCCGTGTTTTTATTTGAAGTTCATAAATCTATTTTGTATATAGTGTGCGCGGTTTTTCTTTTCTTATTACTGTAAAGTAATTTGTATGCAATCAAATATTTTATTTACAGCACTTTCTTTGAAATGGAACGCCTTATTTACTATAAGTTTGTTCATTTTTTTATTGTAGGGTATGTCCCTTATGGGCCACCGTAGGTAGTCACGTATTTTAAGTTTAATAGGAAAAGTTTACTTTAAGCTTACTTTTTTGGTAATTTCCATTAAAGGATGGTTTCATGGCTCGGTATTATAACAAGCTATAACGCTGGAGACCTCAAGAAATTGCTTTTATATGTTATGAATAATACACGTATTGTTTACCAACCAAACGGACAAAAGTAAATAACACCGTGTTTGTGTCTTGATTAAATTCCTCGCGCCGAATAAAAAAATTCGATGTTCATTACTGAATTCGAAATTTTCTCGCTAAATCCGTTGACATTTACACTAAACTTTAGGCATCAGTCAATCTGCTTTTACAAATTATAGTCTGTAGTTACTGAAGTACATGTGGTTCAGTAAAAAATAAAAAAAGGTAGTAGTTTATACTCGCGCTATAACTTGCACATGCGCTGAACCGTGAAAGTATCCCTTAAGAAAGAGAATCTTAAATGTAACACGGCATATTTCGAACAATGTTCATCATCAGAGAGATCAACTCTGATATGCCTATCTATATATAAACAGAACAAATGCTGGAAAAAATCAAATGCCCCGAGCGGGATTCGAACCCACGACACCCCGATCTCATGGAAGGTGCTCTAACCACTGAGCTACCGAGGCAACCACAATGGAGTGAGTCGAATATAAGCTACAAAGGAACATAGATTACCAGACATTTGCTCCCAGGCCTCTCGGACTGGGAATTACTTCTGTTGATCGTCGAGACAATGCTCATCGGACCAGATGTTGTAGATCATACACATTAAATGTAACACGGCATATTTCGAACAATGTTCATCATCAGAGAGATCAACTCTGATATGCCTATCTATATATAAACAGAACAAATGCTGGGCATTTGATTTTTTCCAGCATTTGTTCTGTTTATATATAGATAGGCATATCAGAGTTGATCTCTCTGATGATGAACAAAGAGAATCTTGTTACTGAATATTGTTACAGGGTTTCAGTCGGTTTTGATTTCTTATTTTATTCAAGTAAAGTGGATTTACAAAAAAGTTGATTGACAATGAATGTATGATAGAGAAGGCAATTTTATGTTTGTTTGTAGTAATTATGAATTATATTGTGAGAGTGTAAACGTATAAAAGTGTGAAACACACCGTTATAAAAGCTTGTAACAATAAAATAGAGCAGGGCGAAAATAACGTGTTGTTATGCTTGCGGGAAGAAATCATTCATCACTTTTACTGTGAATTGCCAATGCTCAACCCACCTTGAGGGAATCATGGTAGTTAATTATGTCATTCTATGAAAACCCTAAAGAAGGAAGGCCGTGCCTTCCGCGAGTATTGGAAAATATATTCCTATGCTGTGTCTAATCAGCCTTAAAAATTTTCGTCCAAAATTGTACAACCTGTACATCGACAGGATGTTTATGTTATCAGAAAGTGAGCTTCCAATTGGTTAGGCAGGCTTTACCTAGTATTCAAAAGAAAAATGAAATTTTCTCTCCGTCATGGCCGAGACTCGAATACATTCTTTGTTTGACAGTGCGAATATCGGATTTGGTGGTGAGTGATCAATTCGTGGGCAAAAAGAGAAAAGAAAATAAATTATTGACGTTGTTTCACTCTGTTTTCAGTCTGCGTGATCCCCTGCTGTACATTCTGGCGCGCATGACGATGAAAAGAGAAAAGAGCAAGGGAGTTTGAGTGAACAAGAAAAAATCACTGTTGGTGTCATCATTTCATCGCCTACTATCCAATATGAGATACTGGATTACTTTACAGTTGCCTCGAATTTCATTGATCTTTTCTTTGGTGGTGAACTTGATGTAATATATCAAACACGAGAGACAGTGCTTCATCGGGATATCCAAACACCGAGAAGAGAGTTGAAAATATGACGTGCAGCAGAGTATTTTTGACGTTATACTACAGGCTAAGAAATTTTTAAAATGTGATTGGCTAAGGCAAGTAGTATTTAAGCCAAATTTGAAATATTTACATTCTCGGCCTTTTGGCTAAGATCAAGTGTAGTACATGTAAAAATTACGTCAGTTTCCATGGTAACTGACAAATGATTGCTTCTAATTTTAAAACAATGGCGGACAGGTTTCCCGATTGTGACGCGAAAGAACTGCAACAGTTTAAGGAAAATGCCGAAAATTCGAGCACATAGAAAAGCACTAAGACCTGCCTTACCATTTTGACCACATGGGCTGAAGAAAAAGGATACAGTCCAGATATTGTAAGCTACGAAGCCAAGGAACTTGACGAGAAGCTTCAAAGGCTTCAAGTTTCGCCGAGGTGAGAAAGAAGGATGGTTCAGACTACGAGCCATACAGTCTGCGAGTAATGATAGCTTCCCTGGACCGTCATTTAAAGGACACAGGCAGCAACATTTCCATTGCCGAGGACAGAGAGTTTGTCAACAGTCGCAAAGTACTCGAAGGAAAAGCTCGCTTCCTCCGTGAACAGGGTTGTAAACCCAATCAATTGCTCGTGACTAAATAAAAATATGTGTGTTACGTAAAGTGCGAAATTTCTTTGCCTTGTAGTATAAACAAAAAATAGCACGCTTTCTTCGGGGTATTTGGGGTAAATACCGGCTCGTGATATTTGAAAACTCCCCAAATATCACTCGCCGCGGCGGCTCGTGATATTTTGGTGAATTTTGAAATATCACTCGCGGTATTTATCCCAAATACCCCTAGAAACCGTGCTATTTCCTATACAAATTCGAGGTGTTTGGATAGCTGATGAAACACTGTCTCGAATGTTCGATATATCTTCTCAATCGAAACAAAAACTAAAGAGTAAACTGAGACGAAAAATCGTAGACCGGGTATCCAAACCTCCTTCACGGTTGTGATTTTCTTTGTTTTAACGTGATGAATCATTAATGAGTTTGAGAATAAAAGGAGAAGAACGATCGGGAAACAGTTTCCATAGAAACAGTCATCAGCTATATAATAAACTACTTACTAACCTGGCTTGCTCGAGCCGTACTGCGGAATATTGGCCCTCGGTCGTTTTTGTACGGACCTTGCTGCGCTCGGAATAAAATACTTATTTTCTTCGAAGTTCGAGGAAAATCACAAGATAGATAACATGTATACTACCATAGTTATTAACATGGGGATAAAAACACTGACTTGTTTGAATGTTCTGAACGATGGAAGGTAAAACACTTTTTATCATTGAAGCAATTACTTTGGCCATAACTTTTGGATCAACATTGACAAGTCATGGATATTGGACGCATTTTTTCATGAAAGGAGCGATTTTTTTTCCTTTCTTCTCCATCAAAATGACGACAGCCTGATTTGAAAGCATGACATCTCACCTTTTCCAAAACATTCATTTGCGCATCTAACAAAGCTCTCACTTCTTAATGACTAGAACGTTCAATAAAATTCAATAGGAATGCTATCAATACCAGAGTTCTTTTATTATGAAAGTCATGAAGAATACGAAAACATTCATTTCTTGTGAAGAAATTTTACCTTCACAATAGATTTCCTGTTCTTCTGAACGTTTTGGAATATTCAAGCTATAATTTTGCTTCTATTTAACTTACTATAGAAACGTCACTTGTTCTGTTATTATCTTCAGGGAATCTATAGTGATTATACCGTTTATGAGTAGTTTTCGTACGCTTTTTAATGCGATTTCTTTTTCTAAGTTTCAAAAACATTCGTGTTTTTCCCTCCATATTCATGCCATTGAGCACGAGCACCAATACTTTAAAAAGAGCGTCGATTATTACAAAGACGAGTGTGGCCTACATTTTAAAGACGAACAACCAGAAGTCGTGGATGCTAGTGGGACCTTTTTATAGCGTGAAGGACAAATTAGGGACCTTTAGATCGGAGGACGAGGACGACTACGAGTACGAGTTTTCTGTTCTGAGCACGCGCACTTCAAAAAATGTCGGCCTTTAAACCTTATGCGCATGCTCAGCACGGAAAACTCGTACTCGTAGTCGTCCTCGTCCTCCGATCTAAAGGTCCCTATTTTACCAAAACAACCAAACCTTCAGAGACACCGTAGTTCTGCCCCAGAGCTGGACAAACAACATTCTCACGCACTGGCTGACTCCAGGAAACTGACCGCTTTACCGATTCCAGACCCGGTCGTGAATATTTGATTCAAATTTACCGTGTCTGCCAGAAGTGAGCATAAACTAAAACGGTCAGCTAACGTTTTAAAATTTATGATTTATCTTGGCCAAATTTGATTTAAAATTACAGAATTAAAAGCCGATGTGCATCTGGTTTTTTTTTCACTGTTTCGAAGGCTATCAAGTAAACCGACAACTCCATGAGAAATAACAAAACGACAAAAAAAACACGTGCAGAGTTCATTGTTTTCTTGACGATGTTTGTGCCAATGTCGTAACAATTTTTTTTTAATGTTGGTACATTTCAACACTTATCAGCAAGTGACACTTGAGCCTAATTGGCAAGAAATAAATTAAAAAAACAAAATGCTAAACATTTTTGTCACACTTTTGTCCAATTATGTAACGTATGCAGCGAGAGTACAAATTCCTCTGTGAGCCATAGCATATATAAAAACGTGCAAAATCAACGTAGAATTCTTAGAAAGAAATACTGTGAATTTAGCTGCGCCGCTCAGTTGTACCCTGTGTCCTGTTTGATCCAACAAGGTATACAAGTTTGTTTAATGACCAATTAACTTACCATGCACATTTACAGATGATTATTCGAACCAAACGTTGACTTTAACATTCGTATTGTTTCTTTATTTCTTAGGACGTTCTGACTCAATTCGTCAGCTTAATAGCAGGTATTTATTCTCAATTTAATTCCTCATAAAGTTCAGTTGATACAGAAAGCATGTCTTGTCATACCCAGATTCACCATGTTTGTAACCAATCGTTGCTTTCTGGGCCTCTTGCTCAAAAATGAAATGAAAACGTTGTGTTGATGTTGCATTTCTCTGGACTGAACCACCTCACACTGCTAGGTGTTTCAACGAAAACCGTATCGCTCGACTATGAATGGATGTTATTTTCCTGGAGTTACGATGCAGCTGATGACAAACTGAGTTTTCAAGTAAGATAGCCTTTCTACATCAGTCAGCTAGCTTGGATTTCAGATTTCGCCATTTTTCCACCACTTTATACCGAATAATACGGGCAAGCGATGTTCTCGATAAGGACAAAGTATGCAAATTATATTGCTTTGTCAAAAATATTTAGGAATTGATAATAGCAACATTTTGGACAACTTTTTTAACAGTTGACTTTTAAGAAGTAGACCGCGCAAATAATTGTATACCGTTTTTCTGAGTCGTGTGTTGGTGCTTTTGCAGAAAATAATTTCTGCTTGTGGTGTCATGCAAAAGGAATGCCAAAGTTTCTCCGTCAGAAAGTTTACTGTCTGCAATTGTGAAAATTGGCCGATTTTAATTGGAGTCTCGGGAGGGAGAGGAAGGCAAATCTCATTAAAAGTAAAATTTCTTATAATATAAGGCTTGGTGAAATATTGGGAGACAGCGAAACGTCGCTCAACAACATTCAGCAAGTTCCCTCTGTTAACTCGCGTGGCCGCCCATGTGCGGGGTGGCCCATAAAAGGTCAGGGAACCCCAACCGTAGCGGGGGTCCTCACAGGCTCGACAACATTACAACAGATCGCCACTCTTATCCCAAAAGTAAAATTCAGATTTTTCCTCTGCGCATTAAGCTTTGTTTGTGTTTTGGTTTTACGGAGAAATTGTGCGGTCACTACACGAGAGGGAGTATACAAGACAAGATTCAGCGTTCGAGGAACATCTGTAAACAAACTAGGTTAGCACTCGATCCGGTATAAATGGTGGTAATAGCGAAGATATTTGTTTACAATCATTGTTTTTGTTATTTAAATGTTGGAAACGTTAAACAAAAGAACTCTTTGTTTTACCAGCCAATAGTTTTCTGGTTGGCATTTTGATAATAATAGGTGACATCACTGATATCTTTGCTATAAATTGTGGAAGAATCCATCAAACAGTAAATACTTCAACTAATTAAGTTAACCGAAAATACATTGAATAGGAGAAGGCCCACCATAGTTAAATTTTCACAGTGCAAGAATTCGAAAACACTACTAAAACACTCCTGAAACCGGTTTGCTTTTTTATTGGCTGTGGTTAACTGGACCGAATATTTTCATTCAGTACATAATATATTTAAACATCAAACTGGAAGTTTGGCAGTATGGAAAGCGACTAATGCTCGGTATCGCTCGTTGTATTTCCAATCGGAAAGATTTCTCATCGCTCGTTAAGTGTCGAGGACCCAGGATAAGGAGTTAAAGTTAAAGTTTGATGTATTACAGCCCCGTGGGGGGGGGACTGTCATATATGGGCTATATAGGTATGTGCCGCTTCGAAGAGTATGGCTTTCAAGCAGTTTACTCTAGCATAGGGTATATAAATCAGGGCATTTGGTCTAGAATAGCGTATCATTTTTTACGAAACTAAAGAAACCAGGAATTGCTACTCAAAAATATAACAAAAATGAAATCGGCAAGTTTAAATTTTAACGACTCGGCCTCAACAGCGTTGATAAATGACTATCATAAAACGCTACTGGATTTTATCAACTGTCAAAAATCAGTTTCTGGAAAACAGCTAGTCTAGGTTGGGAGTGATTTGAAGAGTTTACCAGTCTAGTATAGGGTAGCACAATTCAGCTGAACTAGCTCTGCTATAGGCTTAAGGTTCCAGGGTCCCAGCGGCACATCCCCACCCAAGGATTCCAAAAGTACCTCCCCCGGGATTAAAGCTTAGCATTTTGTGTATGTAGCCTCCTTAAAGGGATTGACTCCTTTACTCCTTTGCACATTTACTTCATTGACAGGAAATCGCAAGATGGCGGAGTATGAAAAACCAACTGACCGAACTTACAAAAAAACTGAAGAAATGAAGTTAAAATTTGGAGTTCGGGTTAGTGGTGGCAAAAGTTACAGTATGGTGGAAGTCTGTGGTTACGAACGGAAGGGACGAGGACCGACAGTGGGCACAGAAGTACAAGCACATGTTCTTATAGTTGATGGCGATGAAGACAACAAAGCTCGATTTCTTGGAGCAGATGTCGGAGTTGATGTCGGGTTGGATTTAAAAAGTTTCGAAAAAGATGGCCATGTACTTGGCGTTGAAGTTAGAGCGAGGTCAACTCTCACTGAGTTCAACACTGGGCCAATCAATGTCCATGTTGGAGCCGGGGTATCAACAGGCGCCAAAATAGAAGGCGGAACTTTTGCCGCCAAGCTTGCTGGCAGTGGATTCATGGTTGGAAAGAGGATTGGAGGCTCTGTTTTTGACAACGAGATTTCTATTGATACGGCAGCCCTCTTTGGAAAAGGATGGCTGTGGTAATCATTGCTCTAATAACGTAATTCAGTTGACCTTCCAGAAATGAGGTTAACGTATGTGCACTGAATGCAAAAGCTGTAAATTCTAGAGTGATTTGTGTTGTATACATGATAATAAAATGCAGATTCCGAAGGTGTGTTGGGGAACAATTCTCTTCTTACACCGCTCTTTATCAATACCCTTTCCGAACTTAAATGGTTGTCTAATCATGTGGAATACATGATAAAGGAATTACATTTTAAGTTAAATAAAAAGCCTTCGTTTGATGCGTCTAATTGGACGCTTGTCAGTGGAAATATTTTGGAAGGAACGATTTCGGGAATTGCGCGTTGATGTTGAACTAATACGGTTTTTCGTTTTTCGTAGAAAGAGGGGAATACTTTTCTGTATGAGTTCCATGTTTCTGGTGCCTTAAGACTCTTTTTTTTTTTTAGTTATAAAAGGACGTCTTTTGGTGTTGATGCACGTTTTCATTCCAGTTCAAATTGATCGTCAAAAGTAACCTTTTATTAGTAGGGTTTACCACTGACACTACTTCACCTCATAAAGGTCTAGATCTCTTGTGTACTATCTCAGATTATTTATACTTGGCTATTTTAAGTCAGTGTTTGGCAAGTGCTTATTAACGATCATTGTTTATTAAAAACTAAAGGCATTCGTTTTGAAAGCCGTCACGTGAAAGGAACTTAGAAAATTTTTCATTCCTCTGGTTCCCATACATAGATGTATCAACATGGCCAGGTATGCGCCATGTGTTTTTCTCGTATCCTTTTATTTGTCGTAACCTGTGATTTTGTTAAACTGGTCGCAAGGTAACGAGAAATTAGGTGTGGCTCACAACTGAGATATAATAATAATAATAATAATAATAACTTTAAGTGTCTAATGTATTTAGCACTGTTGTGCTAATTGGAGACACTCTAAATAAATAACCAAACATTACAAATATAACATAAACTGTTAAGAATCCCAACTGGCGGGAGGCAGACCAGTTGGCTGTTTACAAGAGTAGTGAAACAGAGAATTAACTCTGAAGTGTAAATTAAAGTGCTACTTAAACCCATGAATAACCCACTGGGCGTTAGCCCTAATAAAGGGAAACAGGGAACCACACGAGGCAAAGAAAAAATCTTTTGACCTCGGTGGGAATCGAACCCACGACCTCCGGATTAGATCTACCGTTACTCTGCCGACTGAGCTACGAGGTCGCACAGAGAAAGTCGGGGACGATTTTAGATGGTGAATCGCGGCGAAGAGAAAGTAAGGGTACATATGAATGTTGTGCCGCGTAGCACTGGGAACACAAATAGTGGAACCAGAGAATTAACTCTGAAGTGTAAATTAAAGTGCTACTAAAATCCTAGCACTATAATTTACTCTTCAGAGTTAATTCTCTGTTTCACCAATTGTGTTCCCAGTGCTACGCGGCACAACATTCATGTTTACAAGAGTAGCCGAGAAGCTGAACTCGGGGCTACCGAGAACAACATCAGCTAGTAGTCAGAACGGGATTCGAACCCGCGACCTACGGATTTCAAATCCAGCGCTCTAACCACTCGGCCACGCTGCCTTCCTAATGATAAGACCCCTAGTAGTTCAGTATAGTATGAGATTCACCGCGATCAATCACTAAACAATCTTGTGAGCCTGATTATGAAGGATGTCTTAAAAGATGAGAGGCTGGATAAACAACAAAACGAATGTCATTTATCCCTTGTTTTAGATATTTCGGCTCGCAAACTAAAAAAGCACTCCGTTTAAACGGCGCTTATTAATAAAATAAGAACTTCGAATGCCTTAGCTTGTTAAGTTCACGATTTTAAGAAAAAGGAGTGATCGCATGAAAGAATTTAATTATTACAACAACTGAAATATACCGAAAATAGAACGAACGGGAAAATGCCGCCATGATGAATAAATTAGCACGATGTTAGTTGTCGAACTGACACCTGCATTCGTTCATTAGGGACAGACCATTAGAACAGTGATGGGAGGGGTGGGGAAAAAGCAAAAGGAAATCCGTGCAAGGGAGGATGACCGAAAAAAAGCAGAGAGAGAGTGCAAAGTGCGCTGCAGAGTCCCGACATTATTCCTATTTTTTTCGTGAGATCGCAGATAGCGATTGCTGACTTCGACGACAGCCATCTTGGTCTCTTGATGCGAGAGAAACTGGGAGAGAGTAAAAAATGTCCCTTGGGTAGAGGCAGTGGGGTTAACAGCCTGATGAAATTGAACTTAGGCCCCATCCTCACGTATCTGGATATTTTTGAATCCAAAACTTTTTCTTTCCAAATTCAAAAATTTCCCCATCAACTCGTAGTGTATTCAATAAGAATTCGCCTGTCCACACGCGTCCGAAGATATCTGGATTAACTCTAGTACCCAAGGCTCCTCTGCAATAAAATGTGTTCGGAGCGTGCGCCATATAGCGTGCGATAGGGGACTGTGAACAGCCTACATGAACGACGACGACTAATATTTTTTGTATTTTCATTTGCATAATTAGTCTGAGCACATTTTTAGAGCCATTGACGTACTGAACAGATGTAGATCGCTAGTAAAATGAAGGTAACGAAGGTGACGCCGAGGACGACTCTTACTAAAATCATAAATTTATATTTTACTAAGAGTCGTCCTCGGCGTCACCTTCGTCGTTTCTTAAGCTCCCTTATGTCTAGACCAGGTCTCTTTCAACGGCCTCCATTGACCAAAATCACCAACAGGATTTTTCGCATCTTTCTCCTTACGAACCGCAGGAGATCTGAACACTATATTAAAATAACGCGTATTTCGCGCGCGCAACACGATAGAAATTTTGATGAATACCTTCTTATACTTAAGTTTTCTTCTAGGGAAAAAATTGATCAGCACGATTATTTCCCTCGAAAGTCACGTACGCTTTTCTTTATCTTTTCTTTTTTTATTATTCTCAAAGAAAAAAGCACTAGCGAGGCCAGGTCTATCTGATCTCTTCTTTTTTGCCGCGGAGGCATATTTGCGTCCGGTTCATCGATAAAGAAAGACTTTGTTGTAAAATAAGAAAATGAGCTCATTAGGCGGCACTGCCTTTGTGCGTCGAAATATCACATGTTTACAATAGAGCAATTAGGATCTCTTGGTCCGAGCGCAACTGAGATGCAAGTTTTGTTGATTAATTTCTATCGTGCGACAACTTGTTTGTATTATGTTGCGATAGAAATTAATATTAGCCTTGAAAGAGGGAGTTTGGTGAGTGCAGCTTTGTTTGACCGAAGCAGGTGAAGTGTTTTGTGTTATTTGGATAGTAATTTGAATATTTCGTAACTTCTGCGTTTGTGTTGTACCCAGGGCTGAGAAATAAGACATCATATTTTTGCGATTTGCTCACTTTTGTAAAGAAGCCAATGTTGGCAATGTTTGAGTCTCTCCACTGAAACCTCTCAAAACTGGCTCGAATTTGATACAGAACATTGACTGGTAATTGGATAAGGGGAGGAGACAAATTGAAAACCCGCCATCTTGACTTCGGTTTTAATTCCAACATTGATCAGCAATGTAATTCTCCTTTACAAGATGATTGAAATTTACTTTCTCCATACAAAATCAGTAAATATTCTAGCAAACACGTAACGAGAATGAACAGAATGATCAGCAATTAGATGTCGTCTTGATGTATTACCAAATTCTCACAATTCTTTTAAGAGAGTTGTATGGACAGCAGTTAGGAGAATTGGTGAAAGTTAAATGGCGTGCCAAACTAACACTTCAAGTATTCTTTAATTGCACCAGTATTGTGTACGGCGCTGGATAGCAAGGCGCTGTTTGGTCGACAATTCAAATACAGCTGCCATGAAAATACAATGGAGTGAACATATATCTTCTTTAGTTACCTACTTTACGCTGTCAATTTTAGGAAGCCGTGAAAAGGGCGAGACTGCATCACTAACGAACTGTGCGTGTGAAGTAAACAGCATTGAAAATTTTCCAGCTGAAGACTCAGGGAGAATGGCCATCACTGAAAGTTCCTCTGTTCTGGACTTCAAGAAATATTCCATAGAAACAGTGGATATTGTATTTGCTGTTCTGTACGCCATTGTCGTATTCATTGGTTTGATAGGAAATTGTTTGG
>JAHPZR010009480.1:20000-22500 GCA_019787425.1 Platygyra sinensis | reverse complement strand
AGTCAGTGAAGGCAAACGATCTTAGTCATATTTTGCCGGTTTTTAGTGGGTCTGCATCTGAAACCGTCGTACAGATAAACTAAGAGCTAAAAGGAACGGAACTGAATGGTGCATTTTGCAAAAAATTCAAACTTCTAGCTGATCGGATTTTCTTCATTTTTTGCGTTAAATGTAGACAATGATTCATCAAAAGAAAAATAGTGGTCACCACACGTCCAAGATCGTTAAATTCAGGCAAAGCTGTAGCAATGGCCACCTGCCTTATCATTATTCATTTTATTACTCAAGGCGGCGAAAAACTAGATACAAAAACCCTCAACTTGACGCGCAACATTGTTTCGTTGCAAGTTTTTGGCGATGTTTCCCGTTTTTCACCTTCCGTTGTTAGTTTGATGTACAACGAACAATAAAGCCAAACTTTGTTGCTCAAAGTAGACCCGCGCTCTACTTTTCGCGACAACTTTCTTCAACCCGCAACAAATGTTTTTGTTGCACGACAAGTTGATCACGCAAGGTGAAAAATGGGAAACATCGACGAAAATTTGCAACGAAACAATGTTGCGCGGCAAGTTAAGGGTTTTTGTATCTCGTATTTCGCAGCCTTAATCTCATGCATGACGTGGCGTGTGAATTTGCGTGCGCAGTAGTAAGCATGCGCAGAAAAAACTAGCGTGAACGTCCTTAAGGACGTTTGCGCCAATTGTTACTGCGCATCCTTACTGCGCACGAAATTCACATGCCACGTCATGCATCGCGCGCGCCCTAAGTAGTAAAATGAACAAAGATAGGGCAGGTGCCCATTGCTAAATCTTTGATTGGCTTTAACGATCTTGAACGTTCGGTGACCCCTACTTTTCTTTTCAGAAACAGATTTAATTTACAATTATCTCCACATTGTCCAAAAATGAACAAAAAATCAATGTGGGAAGTTAAAAAAAATTGAAGATTTCTGTCCACGGGACATGGAATTCTGTCATCTTGCGGCTGCAAGGCGCGTGAAACTATGGTCGCTAAATGCGAACTTGTTCTTTGAATACCCTCACCAGTTGACTAAATTCTCTTAAAACGTCCATTTAAACCATATTTGGCACAGAACACTTCCCTTCAAAGCTCAAACTGCAATATTTTGGGACTTTCAGCCACTTTGGTATTTTTCGCTTTTGAAGCCCGATTTACTCAGATTTAGGTGTTCTTCTGGGCATGTTCTCTCTGAAACAAAGTCGGTGACACCCCCCCCCCCCCCCCCCTTTTTTTTACATTTCTGACATCACTAACTCATCATCTTTCAATGGTAAAATTTTTAGAAAAAAATCAATATTAGAAAATTTTCGCGCGAACGTCCTTAAACCTCCTTTTCTGTCACTTTCCAGCGAAGTAATTTAAGAACACTGAAAGTTGCATACACTCGTTCTTTTTTACAAGAATATGTTTCACAGGAATGATATTGAAATATGAAATATTCAACATGACACGAGCGTGGGACAAAGAATATTTTTGTTGAATATTTCATATTTCACATTTAATTACCGAGCTCAAAATTCACCATCTTCATTCACTTATCAGGAATGATACTCTATAAATTTTAGAGTATTTTAAGAATAAACTCGAGAGATATTTTTAAAAGAATTAATAAAATTTTGTATTGAAAATTTGCTGAAATACGATACAGTTATATGTTTAAGCTAAAGCATATAAAATGCTTTCTTTCTCTAAACGGCAAAACTAGTCTTAAAGCAACAAAAACAGCGCTAGCCGTACGTACGTTGGGTGTTAATAACATTATTTTTGTGATATCAGGCTTTGATTATTGCACTCCGGCTCCAAAATTACTTTAGCACCGTCTAGACACAAAATAAATTCGAAAAACGGATCTAGAAATGTCGTACGCTATAACCAGTTATTCGGTTCCGGGTACCCTCGACAAACCTCCTCCCACGGCAACTTTATATATTTTATATCTAGCGTTTTTATGTTAAAACGTAGTCCCCGCTGTGGGCCAAATCAAAGTTGACTCTGCATGATCATTGATAGCCCTTATTGAATAATCAAACGTCCAAATATTTCTCTCTTTTTTTCAGTTTTCCTCGGTCATTTGAGATCCTAATGTAAACAGTTGGTTGAATTTCGCAAAGAAATAAGCGAAAAGTTCCTCGGCCAGGATAACCGAAGCCATATCAATGAGGCCTAAAAATACTTCATTCGATGGTAATGTAAACTTTTTGACCATGAATATCTGTTATTTTTAATAGCGTGAGGTTTCTATTGGATCGCATTGGGGGAACGGGGAAATAACTCGCCGAAAACCGAGATTACCATTCAACTGTACGGACCGACCAAGCTACCTTTCTCAAATGAAAGTGTTCATTTTAGTGGTTGACGATTCATGACTCCCCGCAATCAGCTCTGGCTCGCTTAGCCAAAGCTAGGGATTTATTTTCGTTTCTTAGGTCACTTAACTTGTTAAAAACGAAAAAAAAACGGTTAATACAAGTTCCGTGAC
>JAHPZR010009480.1:0-17500 GCA_019787425.1 Platygyra sinensis | reverse complement strand
ACAACTTCCAGTTTTCCAGTTTTCAACTTCCGACAATTTTCGATTTTGCTATGGCAAGCAAAAATCTAGTTTGATTCAGTTTGTCTCTTGGTATCAGTGCTGTTCATTTCTAGTTAGAAACTTCGAAATTCTCTCGTTGAAGTTCACTTTCTCAGGTAACGCAGGATTTAGTCAATTCACTTTGTCGCTTTGCAGAATACGGCTAAGAATTTCACCAAGATTTATAATGCAAACAGATTACTAACATTGGTATCATCCCTATTTTAATTTTTTTTTTGTTTTGTATTTGGAATGTTTTTAATGTCCACAATTAGCTAATATCTAGCTAAACACTCAGACACATAATTAAAGTTAATTCATTCATTCATGCAGGCCATTTCTCTTCTTTTCATGATCCTATATTTAGCAGAGGCGGATCCAGGATTTTTCTTAGGAGGGGGTGCACCTCTAAGGAATGACGTCACTAACCGGTGAGGTAAACGAATATTAAAAAAGCGAATACGAAGAAGAAGGCTTTATCTCAGGGGGGGTGTGCGCACCCCCTGTACCCTCCCCCTAAATCCGCCCCTGTTTAGTGATATTTTACTTGTCGTTAATCATTTTAATTCCTGTTATTCATGTTCTATAATGAAACAGCAAGAAACAAAGTTAACTTACTCCTCGTCACTCCTGTCAGTGGTTGTATACCCTCCCCAACCCTTGCGCCTGCTGTAACGACGATGAGGTCTCCATCCCCAATAGCCACGTTTTCTGGACGGGTTGGAGAGTGGATCCCTGAAGTTTGAATTTAAACATACATTTAATCTTGCAGCGCTGTTTTTCTTCGGGTACCAATAAAGGCGTGGTGGACTCACAGTTAGCACACTCGCTTACGATGCCAGCCGTTCGGTTTCGAACAATGGCCGGGGACATCGTGTTGTGTTCATGGGCAAGTCACTTCACTCTGAACACCTCTCTTCACGAGCCAAGTAGCTCATCAGGCCGGAGCTTAATTATCCCGGTTTCAGTAGCATGAAGCGATCAGGAGTAAAGTGTCTTGCCACTTGTCCCCGACTAGGACACTCGAACCGAGACCGCTCGCTCCGAAGTAGTGCCTACACCAAATAGTTACCCCAGAGTCGAGCGAACTAACCATGAGGCCATGTACCGCGCCTCGATTCCACATATTCCATGGTTTGCACTATCTCTCCAAATCGAGCGGTCTGGGTTCGAGCCCTGGCCAGGGACATTGTGTTGTGTTCTTTGACAAGACACTTACCTCTCAAAGTGCCTCTTTCCACCCAGGTGTTTAAAAGGGTACCCGCAAATTTAGTTCTGGGGGCAACCCTGCGATGGACTAGCATCCCATCCAGGGGGGAGTAGAAATACTTCTAGTCGCTTCATGCTACAGAAACCGGGATGGGATAAACTCCGGCCTGATGAGCCACTTGGCTCGTATGCAGACCCTTTTTGCCTTTGCTAATGAAAAGACTTTGGAGCAGGAATGCTATAATCTATTTGTGAGAATGAAAAAAAGAACACGCTGAACTGCGGTGATAAACATGACAATAAAACACACAGTTGTAAAACAAAAATTATATCATTTTACTTGACGTTTCGTTTGTTTCAAAATGCATCTTCGAATTCAGAAGTGACCACTGAGACTGAAAGTGACAACTAAATTTAAATTTAAGATAAGTAACAAATTAATAATTGAGCAATAATAACAATGACAGAAGCTGAAAAATTTATTATTAAAAACTTGGAAACTAATAAAGATAAGGCTCCCTGCTGCTGCTACTACTAGCCAGTGAGAAAAACTTCCTCTCGCCAACTTGGTTAAGGGATTGAGCTTTCCCATTGTTTTTGTTTCAAAGGGACATTTCCTGACATACCGTGAATAAAGACAAAATATTCAAAGGTGCTTTGTACTGTTTTCTTTTACCTGCGTAACTCCATGCCAAGTTTTTCCAAAAGAGAATCCCTGCTCATCAAATCTGGATCGTTCTCTTCGTTGATTCGAGAACCTTGGCTGAAGGTGATTAACACAATCAAAATCACAACACCAAGAATAAAGGAGCGCTCCATTTTGAAGAGAAATGTGACAGCAGTAGTCTTCCTGGGACTTCGTGCGCGATTGCAAGATCTAAGAAAGCTGTTCTTATTTAACTCCAAGCTACTCCTTATATACATTAAAAATTAATATTTTGAACTAATATCACAAAAAAAAACAACAGTAGCTTTTTAAGTAAGGTGGAGCTTTTTAAAGAAACCCCTTGACCTTTTAAGGAGACTTGATAAGCCTTTTTATTTTATTTTCAATTAGACTGTGTTTTTTTAAACGATAAAATCTGTCGGGAACCAATCTTGGGTTTTTACCAATAACGATCCCATGATCAGTGTCCTATTTACTGGTTTCTTAGCAACAGGGATTACCATAGCAACGATTGAAGCAATTGTTACTGAATTTAGTTTAGTAAAAGCTCGCGCCTTTATTCTTAAGAAAAAAATTCAATCTCTTAAAAGATCTTCTAAAGTACTTTTCCAACAGCTTTACATTGAAGGGTCAATACTTCCACTGTTTGTGAAAAACCGTTATTAGGGAGCTTAAGCACGCACGTTTTTGAGACGCGGACGGCAACCGGAAGTGAGCTATTTTCACTTTTAACTTGCCCTCGCACCACCGCATTCACATTGCTAAGAATATTTTCTCCCTTAGAGATGAGTAGCATAAAAATCTGGGAAATAATACAGTCCTAGCGTGCAAAATGTTCTCTTCCGGTTGACGTCCGCGTCTCAAAAACGCGCGTGCTTAAGCTCCCTATTGTACTGTAGCGCCACTTCATAAAAGGTTATTAAAGTTCATCTGTCAAATTGTAGCTATTGGAAAAGTCTTGGAAACGGATGCCAGCCTCCTCTATATCCTACAACAGAACTTTCCGCGCCTAATGTTATTAATGTCTGGTATTTTTTTTTTCAACTCCCGCGTTTCAATCCGATCAAGCTTATAGATTAATAGACACCTTTATTTAAAAGAAAAAAATCTTAAGATACAATTTTCAAGATAGTCCCTTCAGAGAACCTACAAAGCATCTCTGTTATTAGTAGGAGCCGTGGAATATTCTTAGTACTGACTCAAGTACCTTATTTGTACTCAAGAATATTTTATACATAAGTAAGTTATTTAGAATGCTCTCGGTACATAAGCAGTACATAAGTACTTTATGTTGTATTCAGTAAGTTTTTTTCAAGAATATTTATGGTACATTAGTGCTTTATTTGTAGTCAAGAATATTCTTAGAATAATACTTCTCATGCAGTACTGCCACTAAAGAATATTCTTGAAACGTTAGTACAAGTAATATGCATTAACTAATATTCTTATTACATACGCACGTCGCAGAGTGTTTTAACATGACGTCATGGGAACCATATTAGTGTCCCGAAAAGATACAACGGCGGCCACCTTGGTGTCCAAAACCAATCGCGAGGGAGTTAAATACTTCTCTTATGTAAACATTGCTGTTGGCTGCGAAAGTCAAAATGCTCTATTACAGCCCAGTAGTTGTCCCCAAAATTGTCTTCAGTGCGTCACTAGCGTTTTTATGGAACGCGTTTTATTCACTAAATCATTTAAATATTGAACTATGGCAAGTGTTTAATTTGCAAACACAAATATTTTAATCACTTCAGCAACTTAAAAGATCAACGTCTCTCACGATAATATTTGGCAAATGTTTTTTGCAAAGAAATATTAAATTGTCCATTCAAATTTCTATTTATTTCATCTCTTGGGAAAAAAACTCAAAATGGAAAGGGTCAGAGCGACTTATAATAATAACAATAAAAATAAAACGTAAGTAAATTTTTCTGCCTTACAAACGGTTACATCTCAACTGCCTGACCGCTTCTAAGAGCACTTACGGCTAAAATGAAATCTGTTTAATTAGATAGGCTATATCATTTTCCCTTGGCTATGCCATGTACACCGTCGGTAACCAGTTCTGTCACAAAACGGCTTTTAAAATATGTTTATCAGCAATTAACTCGGCACTTGTTTGTGGCTGATCAATGAAGAGTGGCAATATCAATATTAAAGCCAACATTGGTTTCAATACTGAAACTTCACTGAATGTTTCGATAGTGGTGGACCATTCGACTTAACAGGGAGGAGCTGAGTGATTTTGAAAAAAAATGTATGCAAGCATACTCATTCACACGACAATTGCCGAAAGCAAT
This sequence comes from Platygyra sinensis, assembly GCA_019787425.1. Classification (NCBI taxonomy): domain Eukaryota; kingdom Metazoa; phylum Cnidaria; class Anthozoa; order Scleractinia; family Merulinidae; genus Platygyra; species Platygyra sinensis. Next base: position 13,282 of record JAHPZR010009480.1, on the reverse strand, counting down.
TTACTCACGTTTGGTGAGCAGCAAAAAAGCGTGTCATACGGAAAAAAGAGCCTGCATACACAACCCCCAAGAAAAAATTCTTAGTGCATGAAAGGGTTTTAAAAAAATTCGTGCCTATACCAAATCACCACCCACCCTCTCAAAAGTCAATTGTTCCACCGCTTAGTGACGTCCTAATGTCTTAAGCGTATTAATGAGGCTTGACGTAAGACTTTGACATGAGGAGTTTAAAAACAAAAATTGGGTCTTTAGACAACCACGAACTATGAGGCTTCATGGTTAGTGCGCTCGTCTCCGGATCGAGTAGTCTGGTTTCGCGAGCCCTGGCCGGGGACATTGTGTTGTGTTGTGTACTCTCACAGTGCCTCTCTCCACCCCGGTGTATTTAAATGCTCAGGATAACCCTCCAGGGGGGGTAGAAATACTCTCAGTCGCTTCATGCTGCAGAAACCGGGATAAGCTTCGGCCTGATGGGCCACTTGGCTCGTATGCAGAGTTAATATTTTTCTACACCATGATAAAGAAGAATGTTTTTTTTTTTCACTGTCTTTTACCAGTACAATATTATCATTGTAGTTGCAGGCCTAGTCTTTCCCTTAATTTCCACTGGTTTCTTAGCAACAGAGGTTACCATAGCAATTATGCTGGTCTTTTTTTCCCAGATATCCTAGCAGCAGAGGTTACCGCAGCAACGATAAGGGTTTAGTAATACAATACAGTGCAGTACAGTACAAATTTTATTAGCACTCCCCAAAAGAGCTTTTCAGCACTAATATTACTAAATAAGTTACATATATAGGACAATAATAATAGTGGCATTATCATAATTTTCAGTAAAACTGTAATTGAAAACAAGGAGGCTAATGAAATGACTCGACATGGCATGACACGGTCGTGGGTTCCTGTTTAAAACTTTGTATCTTTAACCTGTCAAAGTATATTAAAATGACCAGGGTAAAGGTGGACAAAAATAAATATTTTGGGGAGGGTTTTTCTGGTTTCCCAGAAAATATCCTACGCCACAGATTTCTCCATGCGTCCTTTGTCATCTCTAAGCAGCAATATTTTCTGTTAAAAGCAGTCTCAATTTTAGCTTTTAGTGAAAAAAAAGGCTTAAAAAGAACGAGCTCGGTGACGTCAGTTTTATTTTATCGAGTTGCGGTCAACATGTCATGGTTGAGTTGAAAGGAAAGTTGAATCTTAAGATGCTGATCACAATTCAATACTAGAAAATGTCCCCTAGGTCGTTTCTGCTTTTTAAGCTCTGAAAGCTAAAATTATCATCATCATCGTGTTTTGCTTGCAACAGCGTCCAAAAGAGGACACACAGTATCAAACAAAATACAGCGTGGAAACTTCGAAATCTCAACAACATAATGAACGCCATTTCGCTTATTAATGTAATGTGAATTTTTAGCTTTGTGTGTGAAAAATTCAATGGCGTTTTGTAATCAAGGTTATATTGTTGTTATGGTAACCTTTTTCAGAAGTGATTGCCATTTTTGTAGTAGCTTCTGATTAAGGGTTGTACTGATAAAGACCGTTATCAACCACTTTAACACTCAGAGATCTCTGTCAATGTTAATGGCATAAAAAAAAAGAAACACCAATTTGTAAAACGTCATCACCGAATCCGTTGTCTCTCTGATAATATTGCTTGTGTGTGCGCGTGTGTGTATATATATAAGCCGGAGTGCATGCACCAACCTAGCGACGGGGACTACCACAGAACATTGCTGGGTTAAACCAAAAATGGAGCGCGCGTTTACTCTGGGTATTGTCGCTTTAATTGCGTTAACCGCCTTCGCTCAAGGTTCTCCTATTAAACGAGAAAACGATTCAAATGTAATGAGAAGGAACTCTCTGTTGGAGAAGCTAGGGATGGAGTTATACAGGTAAGCAAAAGTCCTATGACGAAACTTTGGGTTTGTAAAAGTAAGTAAGTAAGTAAGTAAGTAAGTAAGTAAGAACTTTATTTAGGTGTCAAAAACCTTGTAGCCTGGGTGATACCCATACTAATTAGGGGACACAACAAAAAAAAGAATGCTAACAGTATTAAAAGTAACAAGTATGTAGTGTTAAAAATGATCGCTTATTAAAATCTCTAACTAATTTATATATATATAAAGATCATGTGGAGCAGAGAATGCAGCCCTTGCAGCCGGTGTCTATTAAGTTAGTTAAATCAATGTTGCGAATACGATTTATGAATGCTTTCAATGTCTTAGCTGATCTGTCAGCCGTAGTCAGTTTTCCCCATAGAACTGAAAAACCACATAGATACAGTCGAACCCAATTAAGCGACCACCCTCAGGCAGATGGGAGATGGTTGCTTACTAGAGGTTCGTGTACTTTGAATATTTTTAGATTAGGTTAATTGCGTTAAAACTAACTCACTGCCCCTCTCGTGCCACGTGGTACATAGGACCGCTTAATTGCTTAATAAACATATTAAAATCACGTTAAGACGGTCCTAATAAATTTCGGATTCTTATCTGCCATCGTCTTTTCCAAAAGAAAGCCAAACTGCGTGTATGAAATTTTGGTTTTCTGCCAATTAAAAGGGATAACGACCATAAAGAACTCCCTCGTCAAAACGACCAAAAGGTGACCGCGCGCCCGATTAACAGAGGGGGCCGGTTAATACGGGTTTTATTTACAGGATTTTACTGTCAGTAATTGCGTGACTTTGAAGACTGACCTCCAAGTAAGGGGTGGCCGCTTGATAGAGGTTCGACTGAGTTAAGTATTGGGTGGGAAAATTTGGTCTGTTTTCTCATGGGCATTACAAATTAGGTCTATAAGGAGCTTATGTAGTATGAGGCGATAAGAAGTATTGCTCCCCCCCCCCACCCTCTACATCCCTCCCCGTATGAAATGCTTGTCGATCGCTGGTCACCTTGTATATTTCGTCAGGTTGCCTCAATATCTTTATTTATTATCAGTTGCCATGGATACACGACTCATGGGCCTGAACCGGAAGCGGCACTGTGAGAGTCACAGTGTCTTACCAAGAACACGACATAGTGGCCCCATTTCGCCTCTTACAAGCTGGTTAATGATCATTATATAATTTAAACATTAGGGATCCATTCTACAGTCAATACGGAAAGCGGGGAGTTTGGCGATGGTGGCGACGTCGTTATCGAAAGCACACGGGGAAGAAAGAGTCTGGAAAGACAACCACCGGGACTGCCTCCCCAACTGACTCCGAGACTGACTCCCCGACTGACTCTGATACTGACTCTGATACTGCTTCTGGGTCTGACTCTGAATCTGGGTCTGAACTACCCGGTAAATACTGGGGAAACGGGAAGTACGGGAAATATGCCTATGGAAGTCGCTCTTCAGACCAGGAATAGGTAAATGTCACAAAATATCGGTATATTTAACATTTGCTCAAATGAACGTAAGTGAATTTTGCTGGTCGTTAATGTTATATCTCTAGTAAGACTTGGGATAAATTTACGTCGTACGGTGAAAGAGGGCATTTGTTGTGGAGCCAGATATTTACAAAAAAGTATGTTCTTGAGACAATTAAGTTTTGGCAAGCCAAGGTCAATTCACAGATGTATGTGGAACACTCCATTCCACGAAGCCTCATCCATTGGCTTACAATTGACATTCCATTCTAAAACTCTGTGTTCGTGCTTTCATCTGTGTTCATGTTTGTGTTATTCTTGCGACCTTGGCTTCTACCTCCCCTATAAAGAGCTAAGGTTAGCTGTTGCTAAAGATTATTCTATTTTTTCTAGTTTTCAATTGGTTAATCTCTGCTTTCCTTATCAAGTCAGCTGCATTTGTTTAGGATGTACATCCGAGTATTTTGTTTTGGTAGCACCTGATTTACCCTTGGCTTGAATCATGGACACAGCTAGAGTCGGCATAAAAGCAAGTGCATTAAATTCAGTTGTGTTTAGTAGTCGGGAAAGCAGAAACAACGAAACGCATTCCCAGAGTCTATCATATGTATCTTTCCGTCCTCTTAAATGAGAGACCCTTAGAGATGGGTTAAGTATATTGTACTGAGCTTCCAATCAGCATAAAAATGTCTCTTATTAACCAATCAGACAGAAGCAAATAAAACACAAGTCTTTCAAGGGTGACTTGCTTATGCACCTCCCCCACCCCACCCCACCCCCACCCCCTTTCTTGCACGCTTGTTTTGCTCGGCAGTCATTTTAAAAATATCGCTCAAACGAAAAAATGTTTTCTTAGCATGTCAACATACATACAAACCCCTAACAATCCTGTTGTATTTTTGCAGGTGGAAGATCTGAATATGTAGCTAAAAGAACACAAGAAATGGACTATTTGCAATGGATTTTGTAATACCTTTTGAATAAAATAAGCCAACTTCGATAGATTAAAATTCTTTCTTGGCTTCGAGGATTTGGGGAATGAAACAAAAGATATTGTTCATACATCTCAATTCCTCGATGTAATTTTCTCTTGTTGTAATCCCCTATACACCCGTCGGAGCTAATTCAAGTTCAAAAAATTGAGATAAAATTATATTTCAAATTTCAATGGTGATCATTCTACTGAATACTGTTGAATCTCCAGGTGCGACCACCTCTCGTAATCGACCACCGCTTCTCAGCAACCAGTTTTCCAAAATGTTACAGTTCAAATAAATCTTGTTGTTGTTGTTGTCGTTGTTTCCAGTCTAATCACATATATATATATGGAACCTCTTGTAAGCAACTATCTCTCCTAAGCGACCGCGACCAATTTTAGAGCTGAAGCTTTGAAATTTTCTTTTGTTTTTAACGTTCCGTAAGCGACCACTTGACAGATAATAGAGAAAAAATTGGGATAATAATAAACAATTATTGGATGAGGTTTTTGTGATATCCAGAATAATCAAGGTCGAGGTAAGGGTTATCAGCCGAAGCCGAAGGCTGAGGCTGATAACCTTACCGAGACCTTGATTATTCTGGATATTACAAAAACCGAATCTAATAATTGTTTTATTATACATTGAACGAAAAAAATTGAAGTCATGTTTTTGCTTCTTCACTGACAGCAAGCAACACAAAGCGCGCGAACTTGACATGATTACCCTTAGAAATCATGCACCGCGGCCATACATGACATGATTACCGTGACCTTGCATTGAGTGTCCTTGACATGTATAATCTGCAGTTATGACGTCACGGGCGCTGATTTCGAAAATTCACTGTACGCTTTCGGCCAATCAGAAAAGAGTTAGAGAGTTCAATGTATAATAGTGTGTTGTAACATCATCATATTTCTGGGTAGCGCAAGAGCCGGCGCAAGAGACGAAGATTTCTCAGTAGGAAGAACTGGAATTTTATGCTCTCGAAATTGACTTTTCACATGAATGAAACATTGCATCTTTATTGACTCATGGTGTAAATCTTTGCAGTTATCCAGTATTGAGGCAAATTTTTGACCCAGCGACCCTTTTTCTCGCGGAAATAATTGTATTTGAGTTAGTAACGCTTTGGTATTTTTCGTGTGCACGGAGAAAAGGCCGTTCTACAAGTGTCACAACTAGATCGGCGTTGAATCTTTGTTGTACCAACCAGCACAAATGACCAAGTCGTGCAGAACAGAAAGGGGGTGGGGATGGGGGTTGGGCGCGGGGCGAGGATGCATAAGCAAGGTCACCCTTGAAAAGACTTGTGTTTTAGTGCTCTGTTTATGATTGGTTAATAACGAGACATTTTTGTGCTGATTGGAAGCTCAGTACAATATACTTAACCTCGGTCTAAGGGTCTCTCATTTAAGAGGACGGAAAGATACATATGAGAGACTCTGGGAATGCGTTTCGTTGTTTCTGCTTTCCCGACTACTAAACACAACTGAATTTAATGCACTTGCTTTTATGCCGACTCTAGTTGTGTCCATGATTCAAGCCAAGGGTAAATCAGGTGCTACCAAAACAAAATACTCGGATGTACATCCTAAACAAATGCAGCTGACTTGATAAGGAAAGCAGAGATTAACCAATTGAAAACTAGAAAAAATAGAATTATCTTTAGCAACAGCTAACCTTAGCTCTTTATAGGGGAGGTAGAAGCCAAGGTCGCAAGAATAACACAGACATGAACACAGATGAAAGCACGAACACAGAGTTTTAGAATGGAATGTCAATTGTAAGCCAATGGATGAGGCTTCGTGGAATGGAGTGTTCTACATACATCTGTGAATTGACCTTGGCTTGCCAAAACTTAATTGTCTCAAGAACATACTTTTTTGTAAATATCTGGCTCCACAACAAATGCCCTCTTTCACCGTACGACGTAAATTTATCCCAAGTCTTACTAGAGATATAACATTAACGACCAGCAAAATTCACTTACGTTCATTTGAGCAAATGTTAAATATACCGATATTTTGTGACATTTACCTATTCCTGGTCTGAAGAGCGACTTCCATAGGCATATTTCCCGTACTTCCCGTTTCCCCAGTATTTACAGGGTAGTTCAGACCCAGATTCAGAGTCAGACCCAGAAGCAGTATCAGAGTCAGTATCAGAGTCAGTCGGGGAGTCAGTCTCGGAGTCAGTTGGGGAGGCAGTCCCGGTGGTTGTCTTTCCAGACTCTTTCTTCCCCGTGTGCTTTCGATAACGACGTCGCCACCATCGCCAAACTCCCCGCTTTCCGTATTGACTGTAGAATGGATCCCTAATGTTTAAATTATATAATGATCATTAACCAGCTTGTAAGAGGCGAAATGGGGCCACTATGTCGTGTTCTTGGTAAGACACTGTGACTCTCACAGTGCCGCTTCCGGTTCAGGCCCATGAGTCGTGTATCCATGGCAACTGATAATAAATAAAGATATTGAGGCAACCTGACGAAATATACAAGGTGACCAGCGATCGACAAGCATTTCATACGGGGAGGGATGTAGAGGGTGGGGGGGGGGGAGCAATACTTCTTATCGCCTCATACTACATAAGCTCCTTATAGACCTAATTTGTAATGCCCATGAGAAAACAGACCAAATTTTCCCACCCAATACTTAACTCAGTCGAACCTCTATCAAGCGGCCACCCCTTACTTGGAGGTCAGTCTTCAAAGTCACGCAATTACTGACAGTAAAATCCTGTAAATAAAACCCGTATTAACCGGCCCCCTCTGTTAATCGGGCGCGCGGTCACCTTTTGGTCGTTTTGACGAGGGAGTTCTTTATGGTCGTTATCCCTTTTAATTGGCAGAAAACCAAAATTTCATACACGCAGTTTGGCTTTCTTTTGGAAAAGACGATGGCAGATAAGAATCCGAAATTTATTAGGACCGTCTTAACGTGATTTTAATATGTTTATTAAGCAATTAAGCGGTCCTATGTACCACGTGGCACGAGAGGGGCAGTGAGTTAGTTTTAACGCAATTAACCTAATCTAAAAATATTCAAAGTACACGAACCTCTAGTAAGCAACCATCTCCCATCTGCCTGAGGGTGGTCGCTTAATTGGGTTCGACTGTATCTATGTGGTTTTTCAGTTCTATGGGGAAAACTGACTACGGCTGACAGATCAGCTAAGACATTGAAAGCATTCATAAATCGTATTCGCAACATTGATTTAACTAACTTAATAGACACCGGCTGCAAGGGCTGCATTCTCTGCTCCACATGATCTTTATATATATATAAATTAGTTAGAGATTTTAATAAGCGATCATTTTTAACACTACATACTTGTTACTTTTAATACTGTTAGCATTCTTTTTTTTGTTGTGTCCCCTAATTAGTATGGGTATCACCCAGGCTACAAGGTTTTTGACACCTAAATAAAGTTCTTACTTACTTACTTACTTACTTACTTACTTACTTTTACAAACCCAAAGTTTCGTCATAGGACTTTTGCTTACCTGTATAACTCCATCCCTAGCTTCTCCAACAGAGAGTTCCTTCTCATTACATTTGAATCGTTTTCTCGTTTAATAGGAGAACCTTGAGCGAAGGCGGTTAACGCAATTAAAGCGACAATACCCAGAGTAAACGCGCGCTCCATTTTTGGTTTAACCCAGCAATGTTCTGTGGTAGTCCCCGTCGCTAGGTTGGTGCATGCACTCCGGCTTATATATATACACACACGCGCACACACAAGCAATATTATCAGAGAGACAACGGATTCGGTGATGACGTTTTACAAATTGGTGGTTCTTTTTTTTTATGCCATTAACATTGACAGAGATCTCTGAGTGTTAAAGTGGTTGATAACGGTCTTTATCAGTACAACCCTTGATCAGAAGCTACTACAAAAATGGCAATCACTTCTGAAAAAGGTTACCATAACAACAATATAACCTTGATTACAAAACGCCATTGAATTTTTCACACACAAAGCTAAAAATTCACATTACATTAATAAGCGAAATGGCGTTCATTATGTTGTTGAGATTTCGAAGTTTCCACGCTGTATTTTGTTTGATACTGTGTGTCCTCTCTTGGACGCTGTTGCAAGCAAAACACGATGATGATGATGATAATTTTAGCTTTCAGAGCTTAAAAAGCAGAAACGACCTAGGGGACATTTTCTAGTATTGAATTGTGATCAGCATCTTAAGATTCAACTTTCCTTTCAACTCAACCATGACATGTTGACCGCAACTCGATAAAATAAAACTGACGTCACCGAGCTCGTTCTTTTTAAGCCTTTTTTTTCACTAAAAGCTAAAATTGAGACTGCTTTTAACAGAAAATATTGCTGCTTAGAGATGACAAAGGACGCATGGAGAAATCTGTGGCGTAGGATATTTTCTGGGAAACCAGAAAAACCCTCCCCAAAATATTTATTTTTGTCCACCTTTACCCTGGTCATTTTAATATACTTTGACAGGTTAAAGATACAAAGTTTTAAACAGGAACCCACGACCGTGTCATGCCATGTCGAGTCATTTCATTAGCCTCCTTGTTTTCAATTACAGTTTTACTGAAAATTATGATAATGCCACTATTATTATTGTCCTATATATGTAACTTATTTAGTAATATTAGTGCTGAAAAGCTCTTTTGGGGAGTGCTAATAAAATTTGTACTGTACTGCACTGTATTGTATTACTAAACCCTTATCGTTGCTGCGGTAACCTCTGCTGCTAGGATATCTGGGAAAAAAAGACCAGCATAATTGCTATGGTAACCTCTGTTGCTAAGAAACCAGTGGAAATTAAGGGAAAGACTAGGCCTGCAACTACAATGATAATATTGTACTGGTAAAAGACAGTGAAAAAAAAAAACATTCTTCTTTATCATGGTGTAGAAAAATATTAACTCTGCATACGAGCCAAGTGGCCCATCAGGCCGAAGCTTATCCCGGTTTCTGCAGCATGAAGCGACTGAGAGTATTTCTACCCCCCCTGGAGGGTTATCCTGAGCATTTAAATACACCGGGGTGGAGAGAGGCACTGTGAGAGTACACAACACAACACAATGTCCCCGGCCAGGGCTCGCGAAACCAGACTACTCGATCCGGAGACGAGCGCACTAACCATGAAGCCTCATAGTTCGTGGTTGTCTAAAGACCCAATTTTTGTTTTTAAACTCCTCATGTCAAAGTCTTACGTCAAGCCTCATTAATACGCTTAAGACATTAGGACGTCACTAAGCGGTGGAACAATTGACTTTTGAGAGGGTGGGTGGTGATTTGGTATAGGCACGAATTTTTTTAAAACCCTTTCATGCACTAAGAATTTTTTCTTGGGGGTTGTGTATGCAGGCTCTTTTTTCCGTATGACACGCTTTTTTGCTGCTCACCAAACGTGAGTAAATTGCTTTCGGCAATTGTCGTGTGAATGAGTATGCTTGCATACATTTTTTTTCAAAATCACTCAGCTCCTCCCTGTTAAGTCGAATGGTCCACCACTATCGAAACATTCAGTGAAGTTTCAGTATTGAAACCAATGTTGGCTTTAATATTGATATTGCCACTCTTCATTGATCAGCCACAAACAAGTGCCGAGTTAATTGCTGATAAACATATTTTAAAAGCCGTTTTGTGACAGAACTGGTTACCGACGGTGTACATGGCATAGCCAAGGGAAAATGATATAGCCTATCTAATTAAACAGATTTCATTTTAGCCGTAAGTGCTCTTAGAAGCGGTCAGGCAGTTGAGATGTAACCGTTTGTAAGGCAGAAAAATTTACTTACGTTTTATTTTTATTGTTATTATTATAAGTCGCTCTGACCCTTTCCATTTTGAGTTTTTTTCCCAAGAGATGAAATAAATAGAAATTTGAATGGACAATTTAATATTTCTTTGCAAAAAACATTTGCCAAATATTATCGTGAGAGACGTTGATCTTTTAAGTTGCTGAAGTGATTAAAATATTTGTGTTTGCAAATTAAACACTTGCCATAGTTCAATATTTAAATGATTTAGTGAATAAAACGCGTTCCATAAAAACGCTAGTGACGCACTGAAGACAATTTTGGGGACAACTACTGGGCTGTAATAGAGCATTTTGACTTTCGCAGCCAACAGCAATGTTTACATAAGAGAAGTATTTAACTCCCTCGCGATTGGTTTTGGACACCAAGGTGGCCGCCGTTGTATCTTTTCGGGACACTAATATGGTTCCCATGACGTCATGTTAAAACACTCTGCGACGTGCGTATGTAATAAGAATATTAGTTAATGCATATTACTTGTACTAACGTTTCAAGAATATTCTTTAGTGGCAGTACTGCATGAGAAGTATTATTCTAAGAATATTCTTGACTACAAATAAAGCACTAATGTACCATAAATATTCTTGAAAAAAACTTACTGAATACAACATAAAGTACTTATGTACTGCTTATGTACCGAGAGCATTCTAAATAACTTACTTATGTATAAAATATTCTTGAGTACAAATAAGGTACTTGAGTCAGTACTAAGAATATTCCACGGCTCCTACTAATAACAGAGATGCTTTGTAGGTTCTCTGAAGGGACTATCTTGAAAATTGTATCTTAAGATTTTTTTCTTTTAAATAAAGGTGTCTATTAATCTATAAGCTTGATCGGATTGAAACGCGGGAGTTGAAAAAAAAAATACCAGACATTAATAACATTAGGCGCGGAAAGTTCTGTTGTAGGATATAGAGGAGGCTGGCATCCGTTTCCAAGACTTTTCCAATAGCTACAATTTGACAGATGAACTTTAATAACCTTTTATGAAGTGGCGCTACAGTACAATAGGGAGCTTAAGCACGCGCGTTTTTGAGACGCGGACGTCAACCGGAAGAGAACATTTTGCACGCTAGGACTGTATTATTTCCCAGATTTTTATGCTACTCATCTCTAAGGGAGAAAATATTCTTAGCAATGTGAATGCGGTGGTGCGAGGGCAAGTTAAAAGTGAAAATAGCTCACTTCCGGTTGCCGTCCGCGTCTCAAAAACGTGCGTGCTTAAGCTCCCTAATAACGGTTTTTCACAAACAGTGGAAGTATTGACCCTTCAATGTAAAGCTGTTGGAAAAGTACTTTAGAAGATCTTTTAAGAGATTGAATTTTTTTCTTAAGAATAAAGGCGCGAGCTTTTACTAAACTAAATTCAGTAACAATTGCTTCAATCGTTGCTATGGTAATCCCTGTTGCTAAGAAACCAGTAAATAGGACACTGATCATGGGATCGTTATTGGTAAAAACCCAAGATTGGTTCCCGACAGATTTTATCGTTTAAAAAAACACAGTCTAATTGAAAATAAAATAAAAAGGCTTATCAAGTCTCCTTAAAAGGTCAAGGGGTTTCTTTAAAAAGCTCCACCTTACTTAAAAAGCTACTGTTGTTTTTTTTTGTGATATTAGTTCAAAATATTAATTTTTAATGTATATAAGGAGTAGCTTGGAGTTAAATAAGAACAGCTTTCTTAGATCTTGCAATCGCGCACGAAGTCCCAGGAAGACTACTGCTGTCACATTTCTCTTCAAAATGGAGCGCTCCTTTATTCTTGGTGTTGTGATTTTGATTGTGTTAATCACCTTCAGCCAAGGTTCTCGAATCAACGAAGAGAACGATCCAGATTTGATGAGCAGGGATTCTCTTTTGGAAAAACTTGGCATGGAGTTACGCAGGTAAAAGAAAACAGTACAAAGCACCTTTGAATATTTTGTCTTTATTCACGGTATGTCAGGAAATGTCCCTTTGAAACAAAAACAATGGGAAAGCTCAATCCCTTAACCAAGTTGGCGAGAGGAAGTTTTTCTCACTGGCTAGTAGTAGCAGCAGCAGGGAGCCTTATCTTTATTAGTTTCCAAGTTTTTAATAATAAATTTTTCAGCTTCTGTCATTGTTATTATTGCTCAATTATTAATTTGTTACTTATCTTAAATTTAAATTTAGTTGTCACTTTCAGTCTCAGTGGTCACTTCTGAATTCGAAGATGCATTTTGAAACAAACGAAACGTCAAGTAAAATGATATAATTTTTGTTTTACAACTGTGTGTTTTATTGTCATGTTTATCACCGCAGTTCAGCGTGTTCTTTTTTTCATTCTCACAAATAGATTATAGCATTCCTGCTCCAAAGTCTTTTCATTAGCAAAGGCAAAAAGGGTCTGCATACGAGCCAAGTGGCTCATCAGGCCGGAGTTTATCCCATCCCGGTTTCTGTAGCATGAAGCGACTAGAAGTATTTCTACTCCCCCCTGGATGGGATGCTAGTCCATCGCAGGGTTGCCCCCAGAACTAAATTTGCGGGTACCCTTTTAAACACCTGGGTGGAAAGAGGCACTTTGAGAGGTAAGTGTCTTGTCAAAGAACACAACACAATGTCCCTGGCCAGGGCTCGAACCCAGACCGCTCGATTTGGAGAGATAGTGCAAACCATGGAATATGTGGAATCGAGGCGCGGTACATGGCCTCATGGTTAGTTCGCTCGACTCTGGGGTAACTATTTGGTGTAGGCACTACTTCGGAGCGAGCGGTCTCGGTTCGAGTGTCCTAGTCGGGGACAAGTGGCAAGACACTTTACTCCTGATCGCTTCATGCTACTGAAACCGGGATAATTAAGCTCCGGCCTGATGAGCTACTTGGCTCGTGAAGAGAGGTGTTCAGAGTGAAGTGACTTGCCCATGAACACAACACGATGTCCCCGGCCATTGTTCGAAACCGAACGGCTGGCATCGTAAGCGAGTGTGCTAACTGTGAGTCCACCACGCCTTTATTGGTACCCGAAGAAAAACAGCGCTGCAAGATTAAATGTATGTTTAAATTCAAACTTCAGGGATCCACTCTCCAACCCGTCCAGAAAACGTGGCTATTGGGGATGGAGACCTCATCGTCGTTACAGCAGGCGCAAGGGTTGGGGAGGGTATAC
>JAHPZR010009479.1:10000-11430 GCA_019787425.1 Platygyra sinensis | reverse complement strand
GAGAATGTGTAAGGTACAACAGACTAATAGTGCTCTTTGTAGAAATGGACTTTGACCTATCCTTACAATTTTTAGCAGGTCGAGTTAGTTGAGGGCAAAAAACTCCACTGGGAATACCCTATCCAATTTTGGGACACATTTGAAAAGAGATATAGTAGAGAGAAATTTGGCGCTAATTTTATTAATATCATTGTTAATTTTCTGCGAGTTATTCATTTAAGTCATTAGAGAGGCTATATTTATTACTAGTTACACGTTCCCGTAAAACTTTAAGCAACTGAACTAGAGTCTTATTATAGGATTGCAGCGATTGGAGTACTCAAAGTTAGCTTAGAAATGGCTTGAGAAAATACCATATTTTTGAGCCAGAAAAAACATCCAGCGGGATGGCAATGAAAAATTGAAAAAAATAGAGGTTTTGGAGTAATAATCACCGGTTTACAGTTCATAGTCTAAGTCTTATTATAAAGCATACCATTAAGAGTTACCTTGGCTAGTCAAAAGAATATTAGTTTGTATTGTGTGATAGTCCGGGTGAGAGAAGTTCTGGAAAAAACTGTTGTTGGTGACTGACGTTTCGACACCCTGAGCAGAAGTCTGGTTCGTTGAACGTGATTTTTTTAGTTTAGCCATGGTGTTATTGGCTGAAAGACTCGTGTAAAGTTTGTCATCAGTCTTTGGTCGGTTTTGATCCGTCTATTGTTAGTCAAATTAAGTCGGTCTGTTAAGAGTCCGTTTGTTGGTTTCGTTGTTTGTAAGGCGCCTGTAGTTGTTGACATCTGTTAAGAGGCGTTTGCTCTAAGTTGGCGTACCATCTCTCCATAGTCAGTCGTTGAAAATAGTTTGTACTGTAGGTTAAGCACTGAGCAGAGTCCCAGTCAATGTTGTGGTTTGTCAATTTGATGACGTACAGCAATGTGATTGTTGGCATCACCATTTCTCGTGGCTCGTTTGTGTTCAGTCAGTCTCGTGTAAAGGTTTTTGCCAGTCTCACTAGTGTAGGAAGCCTGAAAGTCGGAGCATTTGATCTTGTAAACTCTTCCCTGTCTGTTGTTGGGTTCGTCCCTGTCTCTAATTAACATTGGTCAGTAACGAGTGTCGTAACGTAGTTTTAGGTTTGTGGGCCACGCGGATGTTGTAGGGCTGTAAGATCCGTGAGATGGTCTCAGAAGTGCCCTTAAGGTAAGGTATAGTCACTGTAGTAACAGGTGTTGGGTTGCTGTTCGTTGCGTCAGCTTCAGTAGGTCGGTAAATCGTTCATCTAATAAAGTCAGCGTTGTAGTTGTTTTTGTAAAAAACACGTTCAAATTATTTGAAAGGCCGCGGGCAAGAACGTCCCCTAGATTTTTTGCTAAAATCGAAAATGGCCAAAACAGCTCCAAACTTCGCATACCAATTTGTTTATACCTGTAGAAAACTGCCTTGCACTT
>JAHPZR010009479.1:0-2500 GCA_019787425.1 Platygyra sinensis | reverse complement strand
GGGATTACCAACTTGAGTCCAAATTCATTGAATTTTCAAGTTGTCACCTACCACCCGATCCAAGCCAGTGTATTCTAACTATTTATAAGGTATAAGAAATACTTTTCTCACATTTTTAACCTTCAGTGTACTATAAATCTGTGAACAAGAGGTTGCGTGACATGCGCGAGTTTATGTAGCTCGAAAAAAGTTTGAAGTGTCGCGAGTGAGTCGTTCGCTTAGTAAGCAGAGAGTACACAAACTTATCTGGCTCAAAGAAAGGGCACTCACTGGAATCGCTTAATCGTTGTAAAGGTAAATATAATAATTTGGATAAACGAGAATCAGCAATTACAGAGAAATCCTATGAAATCTTATGACTCCCGTACGAATAGCAAATACAAGTCGCCGTACGGGTGCCGTACGAATAGCCACTGCGAAAAAGTAATTTCACGTAGAAACATTTCAATCACCGACGTAGCCGATTTGCAAAACATCCAACCTCTCTCTCTAGCCACTTTTCATTGAGTTTAGTTAATTATCGATTCGTGCAAGTCGAGATTGTCTCCCTTGGCTTAACACCGTTAATCGTAACGTGTCCTGACCTTAACTCTAGCCTGAAACGAGGCACTAGCGCTTACTCTAAGCGCTAGCCCTATTAATCCTAAGCAATAACCCTAATTCTGAGCGCTAGCCCTAACCCTAAGCAATAACCCTAATTCTGAGCGCTAGCCCTAACCCTAAGCAATAACCCTAATTCTGAGCGCTAGCCCTAACCCTAAGCAATAACCCTAATTCTGAGCGCTAGCTCTAACCTTAATTCTGAGCGCTAGCCCTAATCCTAAGCAATAACCCTAATTCCGAGCGCTAGCCCTAATCCTAAGCAATAACCCTAATTCCGAGCGCTAGCCCTAGCCCTAAGCAATAACCCTATGCCTGAACGTTAACTCTAAGCTCAACCCATAACCCTGACCCCAAACGCTAACCCTAACCTTGTTCCGTAAGCCTAACCTTCAACGCTAACCCTAGTTTGGAGCGGTAACCCTAACCCTAACTCTAATAAAACTGGGAAATCTTAACCTTAGGAGTTGAAGTCAGCATTTTAAAAAACCTAAAAGAAAAACAACGCTAATAGTATTGTGTAACAAAGCAGTTCCAAAAGACGCGAACTGTGCCGACATGCAAGCGTTTTGCATACTTTATTTCTGGAATACGCAACAGAAACGAGGGGAAATAAGTGCAAGGCAGTTTTCTACAGGTATAAACAAATTGGTATGCGAAGTTTGGAGCTGTTTTGGCCATTTTCGATTTTAGCAAAAAATCTAGGGGACGTTCTTGCCCGCGGCCTTTCAAATAATTTGAACGTGTTTTTTACAAAAACAACTACAGCGCTGACTTTATTAGATGAACGATTTACCGACCTACTGAAGCTGATGCAACGAACAGTAACCCAACACCTGTTACTACAGTGACTATACCTTACCTTAAGGGCACTTCCGAGACCATCTCACGGATCTAACAGCCCTACAACATCCGCGTGGCCCACAAACCTAAAACTACGTTACGACACTTACTGACCAATGTTAATTAGAGACAGGGACGAACCCAACAACAGACAGGGAAGAGTTTACAAGATCAAATGCTCCGACTCTCAGGCTTCCTACACTAGTGAGACTGGCAAAAACCTTTACACGAGACTGACTGAACACAAACGAGCCACGAGAAATGGTGATGCCAACAATCACATTGCTGTACGTCATCAAATTGACAAACCACAACATTGACTGGGACTCTGCTCAGTGCTTAACCTACAGTACAAACTATTTTCAACGACTGACTATGGAGAGATGGTACGCCAACTGAGAGCAAACGCCTCTTAACAGATGTCAACAACTACAGGCGCCTTACAAACGACGAAACCAACAAACGGACTCTTAACAGACCGACTTAATTTGACTAACAATAGACGGATCAAAATCGACCAAAGACGGATGACAAACTTTACATGAGTCTTTCAGCCAATAACACCATGGCTAAACTAAAAAAATCACGTTCAACGAACCAGACTTCTGCTCAGGGTGTCGAAACGTCAGTCACCAACAACAGTTTTTTCCAGAACTTCTCTCACCCGGACTATCACACAATACAAACTAATATTCTTTTGACTAGCCAAGGTAACTCTTAATGGTATGCTTTATAATAAGACTTAGACTGTGAACTGTAAACCGGTGATTATTACTCCGAAACCTCTATTTTTTTCAATTTTTCATTGCCATACCGCTGGATATTTTTTCTGCCTCAAAAATATGGTATTTTCTCAAGCCATTTCTAAGCTAACTTTGAGTACTCCAATCGCTGCAATCGTATCTTAAGACTCTAGTTCAGTTGCTTAAAGTTTTACGGGAACGTGTAACTAGTAATAAATATAGCCTCTCTAATGACTTAAATGAATAACTCGCAGAAAATTAACGAATGATATTAATAAAATTAGCGCCAAATTTCTCTCTACTATAATCTCTTT
>JAHPZR010009478.1:5000-46094 GCA_019787425.1 Platygyra sinensis | reverse complement strand
GTGTAAGATCAAAGACTAGCGAAGAGTGCTCATAGTACAATGTTCGGCCAGTTAATGCATCAGCCCCGTTCCCAGGGTTTCTCATCTTAGGGGGCCGTAAGATGAGAGACCCTGGAAACGAGGTGAAATGTCAATGTATCAATCTAGAATAATCTACTTAGCTTTAAAACGACATCGCTGAACAATGTTAAATGAGTCTGAGCTAAACTTTTAAAAGTAAAAAAGCTCTTGAAGTGTGCAACAAAATGGCTTAATATTGGTGTCAACGACCGCTTAACAGAGGTGTCCGCTGAATGCAGGCTTATTTAACAGTAAATGTGGGAAGAAACTTGTGGGACTTAAATTGGTGTCTACTTAATCAGTATGGGGTCCGCTTAATACGGCTTTCACTGTAGTACACGAAAAGCTTTGTCTCGGACCATAACATTGACGAAGGAAAGCATTTGCTTTCTCAAATATTACACTTATACTCCATATGAACTAATTTCGTTTGCACTGTATAGTTTGTTGTTCCCATAAACAACCGCAGTCTCTTTGGTATTAGAGAGTTTTTTGACATCAAGTTGACGGCTTATAATCCTAGCGATCATGTTGGTACCAATTTGAATTCCTAGGTAGTTTTCAATGGTTGGTCTTTCTTCTAATTAGCTAACCTGATGGAACAGAAGCATACCGATTACTATTCTATAAGCCAGTTTTAAGTTGCTGAAGGTTTTAATCAGTTCTTTTCATTCATATTTTAGGCATCTGAGGTTGATGAATTTTTCAGTAGTTTTGGCAGTAGTTACCTGTGTCTTCACATGGCAGCATACTGCTTTGCGGTTAACACCTACAACAGTGTTCAACCCTCGCTGTCGACTCATCAAGCTGATGTTTATCATCGGGTGCCCACTGATCTTATTGATCATGTTATGAGTCATGTGACTGCTGGTGTACACAATAACTGGTCTGAGGAATCACAGACCTTTGCTAACTTCCTGGTTCGCTACCACAACCATATGGCAGACTTTGCTCAGGGGGAACTGCTCCAGAGCTTAGGAAAGGGTATGTTATTGTAATGGCATGCAATTCCCCTTTTATCCAGGTTCGCCACCAGCCCTCTTTCAATTCTGGTCTACATTCCTCCCCAAGAAGAAAACTCAGGGGAGGATCGCGGGCTCCTTTTCCGAACAGCGGCTTGTAATCGAGCCGTCCCTTGAAAAAAAAAGATGCAATGGATTATGGGAGTGAGAGAATAGTCTCTCTTTCTCCTCTGTCTCGTTCTCACCATCCCCCGCATCTCTATAATCCTCGTAAGAAACGACTGGGGACGAGTGAGCCTTTTATCTTCCAAGTTAGGGCACGTTCTTGACCTACATGGTTGCAAAGGCCAGGCATGTGGAAATTCTTGTTGCGTTTATGTTTAGTTGCCACTTGCCATCATGACAGTGGTGAGCAATGGAGAAACCCTATCTCATATAGTGGAAATTTGGATGAGTTTTCATGTGTAATCATGGTCCATCCATAATTTGTATGTTTGTGTTACTTGTAGGAGTTGATATTGGTCGTTTTGCTCAAGATCCTGAATATAAGCGGGAAACTATTCTTGGTTTAGCAATGTAAGTATGAATCTGTTTTGTCAGAGAGCGAAAATGAAAGCAGTAAAGCAAGTAGGTGGTTTTATGGTTTTTTGTTCTCACACTAATGGATGTCTAAACGTGAACAAGCTTACTGAAAGGAAACGTGTTTCACAATGCAGTCTTATTTTTTACAGGGCACTAGAGGAAGAAGTGTTTAACACAGCCATGTCGTTAGCAGAACGTTATGATGTTTCTAAGTGGGAGATGCTTATGACACATCTAGAGTGTCTTTTTTCAGACGGCAAGTAAGTCACTGAGAGAGGAGAACATTTCCTTTATTCTTGTTGCCTCATTGCTGTTTCAGTGTCCCTACTTTCACCTTACTTAGATTATCCGATGAAACACTGCAGATGACTGCAAAAATGAATCACAAATTGGGCCGGTAAAGTCAAATTATTCTCGCATTTCGATTGACTTTTACTTATGATCTATTGGAGAGGAGACGCACAGATCATGTCATTAACAATCTTTTTTTGTTTCTCCATTATAAAACAAAACGGCAAAAAATGACATGAGGTGATAGCCGAGTGTGGCGTCATCTGTGATCTATTACTGAACAGACTCACGGGAACATGGAATCTACCAGTTCAAAATTTCGTTAATTAGCTGTTATTAACCGATCAGGAGGTCTGTATGGGAGAGTCTTGACCGAGGTCGTGAGTACAGACCGAACGCAGTGAGGTCTGCAACCTCGTTCCCAGGGTTTCTCATAGGAACGAGGTTGTGACGTCTGTACACACGAACGGGATCAAGATTCTCCATACAGACCGACTAATCTTGGTTAATAAGGTGTTTACTGTATGGCAAAAACAAGAACAATTTCATTCGTTGAATGTAACTGGTTTGCACTAACTGAGATTTTGCTTGCGAACGGCAATGAGCGTAATATTAATTCTTCCAAAGTTTGCTCGTCCTCTTTGCTTTCTTTTTCTCATCGACTTTGTGGCACTTACAGAAACAAATTTTGTTAGATGAAAATGGTCATTGATTGTGCATTTAGTTTCCAACTTTTTCACTGCAAAACATTGCCGGTCTAGATGGGAAAATCTAGGCCGCGGTCAATATCGATTTCCGCCAATCAAATTCGTGAATTTGGAAGTTCCCAGTCCTTGTGAGACAGAGTGATATAATAAAGCAACATAAAAATAGTCAATGGTTCCATTTGACAAACTGAGTCCTTCGGCGTCGTTATAATGCAGTTCATCATAGTAAGACGACAGTGCACTCAAAAAACTTGACGTCAATTTATTGTGCGAAATTACTTTTTTTCTTGTCAGCCTGTCAACAAAAGACATTCAAGAGAGAGTCAACAAGCTTGGGATCATGGACACCCTGCTTCAGGATCCATGGAAAGTAAGTAATAAAATAATCATGCCTTACAGGTTTGTAGTGGTATCCTCGGTCAGATCTGCCTGTTCATAGTCATGGTGTACAATCGGTGGATGTTGGTATGGACTCTGTCTTTAAGGCGCATTGTTACGCTATTACGCAACTTTATAAAAAGCAAGAGGATGTCTTCGCATCAATTGAATTCCAAAACTAATGATCCAGTTTTGTTATTAAAGACTATTTGAGGGTGCTGAAACTGTTTCCTGTCGCCTATCGCTACGGTTGGCATGGATGGAAATGGATTGAAACTTGAAAAAATTGGCCATTGTTTTCGAGTTTTGATGCTACGTGTTCCAAAAATCCTCAAGAAAATTATTATGGTCAGCCCTCTCTGATAAAATTTATTTGATATCTTCGTCGTAGCTTTACAGAAGCATTTTGTTTATGATTAAAGCCTCAAAGTAATGCTTCTAGCAGCATTCTCGTGACACTGCTCCTTTACGACTTTCCGCCCGTTTATGTCTTTTAAGGTAGCAGAACGAATGCAGGAGAATGTGTACGTCACTATTGATGGCACCAAACATGCACGGCTGATTTATTACTACATGCTTTTGGAACAGTGTGAAGACAAAGATTCCACTTTGAAGGTACAGTGCTGGTGATGATTAGATTAAGAATACTCATATGGGATTCATTATCTTCTTGATTAAGGTACAAGTAAATTGTATCTTTTGTTGGTTTTAGGATAAAATAGATGCTCAAACACACCTCAGAATACTGAAGAAAGTAAAGTCAGCTGCTCCTGGTAAGTTATGATAACTACAGTCTTTCCATTTTCACACAATATATCAAACAGGAAAAACTGTGTTAATTTGGATATAAACACCTAATGAACGTATTAAATTGCATTACTCTTTGGCAATTCTTAATCTTAAGCATTCGAATGAAATGATGATTGTTTTTCATTCAGTATGTGATTCTTCTTATTCCAGCCCTGGACTACAAGAAGCTTACAACAGCAGACTCGCCTCTGCAGGTTTTGAAGCCTGTGCTCACAAGTGCTAATGTACATTTGTTAGCTAAACTAGCAACAAAGATACCAACCAAGGTGGGTTATTGTACCTTCAACTGGAAGAAGACAAAGTCAATTCTATAATAAAGCTTCTAAAAACGCGAACAGAAAACTTTTTCTTTCTTTACCGCTGTTGCTAATTTACGTTTCGTAAACGGTCGATGCCATAATTGGTAACCAAGCCTTTCAGAATGGACGATGCCATATCTGCTTAGTTCAGGCCTGAGCAAGGTAGAAACTGGTTATAATTTGCTTATGGAGTAAAACTCACTCACCAAATGCTTAATTGTTCATATTACGCTGGTTTGCTTGCGGTTAGCTTTTATTTGTTGGTTGGAGCAGCTCTATCATTCATATTCAAGAAAGTCACGTTTTATAAATGAATTTTGCGGAAATTTGGCGGATCAACCTGGTAGTGTAGTGGTATAAGAGTGATGCTAAGAAACAGAAGTTCCAGATTCGATACTGGGTGTTACACATTTTCCTTTTTCTTTAATTTAGTAGAGAAAAATTTATTGATTGGTTAAATATTTTTTAAGTATCGCGGAAATGGCGTCGACCGTTACGAAACGGACAACTGCGTTGCCGTTCGTTTCTAACATTTTAGCTATAATGCAGTGTTGAGCTAGGCTTTTGATATTTTCAGGTCACTCTGCCATAAACACTTCAGTCAGTGTGTCGTGTTGTTTCACTCCTTCGAATCTTATCAAACTGGTGTTTTGTTTCAGGATGGTAGTTTTATAGAGCCTTCAAACGTATTTAGGATCTATATAGAGAAGTTGTTTTGGGAAGGGGAACAGAAGACCAAAGAAAGCGAAGTAGATCAGCCAGTAAGTAACAGATCATTTGTTTCTTGTTACCACGTTAGCCGTTACTGTACGTGTGCTCATTAGGTACAAATCATGTCCAGTCCGTGTGGAGATTGTTCAGTGGTGTTACATGAATTGAATTCATTTACCTTAGAAGACCTAACAACAGTGCAGTTTTGACTCCATTCTAGTGACATTTGACTTTTACCGTCTGTAAGCGTTTAAGGCCATATTTAACGGTTCCCTTGTACGAGGTGTCCAACTATTGACTCTTGACGAACGTCGAGACGATAACTAGTGTTTTGTTAGGAAAGACGTCTGCTTGTGGAAAATGTACTAATGCAAATGCTGCAATCTGATTGGCTGAGCTGTCGTAAACTGGCAGCCATTGGTGTGCAGTGGTTGGGACCACAGAAATCTCGAGCTCGTAACCTTATTATTAACTAGTATTTTTTTTCATTACTTTGTTACAGGTTGACTGGAGTCAGCGTTATGACCCTTGCCACAAAATGTTAGCTCGTCTCTCAGCTCATGGTGTTCAACAGTTTGTTGATTCTGTAACATTCGGTGAATCAGCTGTGGATAACATACCAGTAGAGAACAGAGTAGAGATTGTCAACAGAGCTTTGAAATTTGCTCGACAACAGGATGCTGCTCTAAAGAAGAAGGGAATCAGTGAGACAGAGGAGGGAAGGTTTATAATACTTTTATTCTTATCTCCAATGTGAAGTCGTCTCCCTGCTGTCGTAAGAACGTAACATATGAATAACATTAGTTAGCTTAATTACTAAAGTACTGCTAAAGGAGGCTACACAAGTCAACTCCAATACTGCCACGGTCTTATTCTCAACTCCTGTGCTTTATTTTTCTTGTCCATGGATCATGATTACCTGACGTGTGTATTAATTCAGAGCCCTAAGCAATAAGGTTGATATAAAAAAAATTCCACGGCCATTTAAACATTAAGTCAAAGTGTGTACGCATATTCTGTAGTACGTTTAAGCCTAGTCTAGTCTTTTATAATCAAGTCTGTTGGACGGTAAATACGATAAGTACCGTATTTACTTAAGTATCCTGTTTTGGAAGTAGCAAATCTAATTATTTGTTAGTAGAAAAATAGTGTGTTCTAAACTTTGTAGTTTGTTTCAGTCAGTTGCAAACATTTACTTTACATTCTCCTTTGCAGTGGCCCAGAAGGAAATGTGAGTTTTGAGCAAGTTGTTAAGCACTTGGAACAGTCCTGTAGACACCTGGAATCTCTAGCTGATCCACTTATTTATGAGCTGACTGAGCATGATGAGGTATGTTGAACTCCAGTGAAAATTATCAGTGAGTCACATAAAGTACAGAGTGTGTGCAGTCAACAATGTAATAAGCATTGACTTTGGCATGTAACGTCACAGTATGAATGCACTGTAGATTTAACCTGTGAACGTTCTCGTGGCCAGAAAAAGTAGCATATTGAAGTAATACTATTTTTGGGAAGTTACCTTTCATTCACCTTTTTGTCAACTCACGAAGGGGTGTAAAATGTGACTTTTTTATATTCCTCCGTTTTACACTTTATTTTCCGTTTGCATTATGAACTTGGCAACATTTGATCAGTTTTTGCTGTCTTGTAGGAGATGGGTACAAGCTTTGCTCGACTGTATGCTTTGTCTCGCTCAGAGCCAGATGAGATATGTGAACTGGTGTCCCTTATGCTGATGGGTGGTGCATCATTAAATACAATCAATGAACTACTCTTGCTTGCCTCGAGACAAAAACCACAAACAGGGAGGGTGGGTAAGACCGTGCAGCAGTCCTTAAAACTTGTCCTGGAATCTTTTAGGTGAGCTAATGGGAAGAGGTATAAACATAAGAATAGTGTTGTAGGTTTCCCATTTTTTCAGACATTTGGCTTACAGGCCTCATGGTGTTTTTTTTCTAACTTGTTTTGGTCATAACCAACTTTAAATTCTGCAAGAGGAGTAAGGATGTTTGTTGATAGGGAAAGAATTAGAGATAATTAAGAGATAATTAGAGCTAATTAATCGCTAGCGAGAACAGAAACCGTATACGAATATGATAACTGTAAATCAGTTTCTCTTTGCTTTTAGTCTTTCATGGGATTGTTCATGAAATGCATTGTCTGCTGTGTTGTTGTTCTCATCAGTGTTCAATAAAGAATTGTTTGTCCTTCTAATGCTACGTAGAGTGACATAATTGAATTTGACTTGGCGTGACGTGGCTTGATGTGATGTGACGTGACTTAACGTGACCTGACTTGATATGACATGACACTAATGTTGTCTTTGTCTTTCTTTTTTCTCTTGTCAGTGAAGCAACAAACCCGTCTCATCCTTGGCTTGGCGACGAGGAGCCAATGGATGTCTTACGGACAATTGTAAACACAGTGAGCGTGCACCTTAAGAAAGGAGGAACAATGACCACTCAAGAGGATGTGCTCGAGTGTTTACGACCATTTTGTGCAGATGTAACCGTGTCTGCTTCAATAAAAACCACTGTTCTTCAGTTAATGGAGGAATCGTTTGATCTCAGTGGAGAAGATACGTTTCTACTCTTGTTTTATCAAACAGATGCTGTTGTGTCCT
Organism: Platygyra sinensis; assembly: GCA_019787425.1. NCBI lineage: Eukaryota > Metazoa > Cnidaria > Anthozoa > Scleractinia > Merulinidae > Platygyra > Platygyra sinensis. The sequence goes on along the minus strand of JAHPZR010009478.1, from coordinate 38,671 downwards.
CAACATGGAACAAAAAGGTAGCTTTTCCCTTGGCATTCTGTTACATGAAAAATTCCTTTATCCTTGATAATACTGCTGTTATATGCTTACTTACCTACTCTTACGCATTTCCTTATGGACTTTAGGCATAATCAATCGAAGCCAATTTTCGTTTTCTTTGGTAATGGTCAAGCTAACTCTTGTTATACAGTAACCGCCTTGAACATTTCACAGGAGGGAGAGATCCCAACAGAGATTTTGTCTCCCTAGTGACGAAGATAACTCAACTTAAACTTCATCTTAGAAGTTGAACTATTTAATCGCTGTTTTTGTAATGTCATATTCATATTCTTTTGTAGCTCACACCAGAGGACATTGACAGTGACGCTAAAAGGCACCAGCTGTTTGAGAGCCTCTTGAATGAGAGCCTCTCACTTTTTCAGCTCCTTTGTCTAGCGACCCTATTACAGATATGGCCCGTACTTGCAGCTACCGAACTGAAGTAAGTATCAGAGTCGAACTTTGCTGATACAAGGATCATGAAATAAACGATTTAAGCTCTTTCTTTGTTTTGTTTGCTTTTAACAGCGAAGAACCATCAACTAACCCTTGGGTTCAGCTCATGGATAAAATAATTCGTTGTCATGGAGATGGAGAACATGTTGTTGATATGCTGAGACGGCTGTGTAGCACTACAAGTCTCAATGTAGAGGTATGACTTGTTGCTAAGTAGATTAGAGCCTCGATAATTCAAATCCCCGTGAGCTATGTTTGGTTGTTTTGACCAGTCAGAGAATACTGACCCGGTCGGGACTACCCGTCGAAAAATGGAACAACAATTCCCGAACAAACAGGGCCAACAAAGAGGAATAGCTCTTACCAATCTTAGGTCTTTCCAGAATTCCCTACATAAGTGAAATCTACTGAAGAGAACAGAGCAATGAACCTGTTTGTGAAAAAGGAACAGCAAATTTCGGTCCGATTCAGTGTGGACCACCTCGGATCGAACCGAACCATTTGACTTCCTACTGAATTTTTCGGAATTGTTTGCATACTGGAAAGCACCCTTTGTCTCATTGAAACGACGTTTAAGCTTGATACTTACTTGTACATTATTGCTTCATGATTTGATGTTATGAACCGCACTTTTGATATACGGTATCGTGTATCGTGTATTCTTTTCTTGATAGGTTTTTTTATCTTGTGGTAACAGCTTAGTGCTGGCAGGGCCACCTTGCACAAATAAAGTGACTTGACGGTTTGCTCTAATTAAGTCATCCCATTGAAACAGTTGCATGTCGTTGAATACTTAGACACGTCGGGTGCTCATGATTTCTGAACTACCAGAATAATGAAATCATTGACGTTAGATTCAAGTAATTAAGCCTTTGGAACAGCGCGAGTCCAGTAATCCGTGTTTGCAGTGCACTGAGAACGGTTTACATTTGAGTGAGGAAATGTAATTGGTTTTGCAGTTACTACGCTACACGATTGGCTTAGAAAAAAAACTCGCGCCACTTTTTCATCCAATCAGAAGGAAAACCAAAACCAATAGTGACTCTCTCGCACACGTTTTCCCGCGCTTTCCGTCAGCTACATGTAATTACTTCCTGTTTTGATTGGTTCATTGTATTGTCTGTGTCCTTTGTGATTGGTTAGGGTGATTGCTTTGGTTTTGGGTTACGTCACTCGATTGAAAACCGCTCAAAGGTGTTACACCATAACTCGAATAAGGAAGAGCCTTTCCTACTGTAAATTCTTGCTGATTGTGGCACTGTTCTATTTGTAGTGCTGTTCTCATGTGTACAACTTGATGCTGCTCAAGTGCCGGACCCTTCATGCCTTAAAGTTTGCTTTTGTTTCAAAGAGTGAAGCTATGCATCACCTGGCATTGGAAAACATGAAGAATCTTAAGGTAAACGTACTGTTTGTGGCAAATAAAAAATTAGACCTCTACGGCACTGACGTCTGAACAGTTTTACGTGTCTTAGTGGAAGATACGACGGAACGTGTTACATGACGTGCCAACAACTTGATGTTCTACCCAATGCGGTCTTCTTATGAGAGTTTAGAGCCACATTTAAAGAAGAGGAGTTTTATATCAATATCTTGTCATATTAGTTATGTCTCGGACCGTAGTACATTTACGTGTTTTATTAGTCTGTCCACAGACGTTATTTTTTCTGCGACTTTTTTTTTTCGTCATTCGTTCTTGACGAACTCAAGGCAAAGTAGGACAGGCTAGTGTTTGATCAGTTATTCGTGGGGTCCGTGAGGATCAATTGTTGATTTACAGATGAAACCGTTTAGAATTTGACCAGAGAACAGATGGCTTAATGTATTTAAAAGCTGACAGGAACAGCCTGTCCCAGGCATCTGATTCAGAAAGTCTGTTTTTGTTAAATTTTGTATTCTTTCTGTCTTCACAGGCCAATGCAAATTCTTATGATGATGAACTACTGGAACTTCTTATATCACATGGCCTAACAGCAGAGGTGGCACAAACTCCCTTCCTCACCCCCCTCATTAGCTTTGTAGTAAGCCACCCTGATGGACACACAGACACTCAGTCAGATGACACCGCAGCATCACAGCCAGGTGCGCGAGTCAGGCTTGTCGCCTGTCAGTTGCAGGCAGCAGGTCACTGGGCAGAAGCAGGGACATTGATGTTGAATTACCATGGGACACATCCTGCTTTGAGGACATTTGACTCTGCTGTAGGTGCCTTGTCAAGGTGGCTTAGAAGATAGCTGAAACCATGGCAACCGAGCCTAATCTCCTCGCATTCTGTATGGGAGAAGAAGCATGCGGCAGCTCCTGGAACGAACCAAAAGTGGCTTCGAATATGAACAATTTAAAATTTTGACATTTTAACTACAGTAACTTAAGAGATCTTTCAAGAGACTAAAAAATATTAATTAAATAATTTACATCATGAAGTGAGAAATGCTCAGGCTTAAATACCACTTTGAATAGCCTTTTTCACGGTAAACATTGATCATTTGCATTACAATAAAATCTAGCATGTACGTGAGGCAATTTCGGGCTATTTTGTAGTTTTAGCCCGAAATTATATAGCATCCACGTTGGATTACAAATGAGAAAAATTAACTGTGAAAAGGGCTTTTGAGACAGGAAAAAAGTCTTACTTTAATGTTATAATTTATTTGAGTTTTTAGGTCTGGAGAAGTCAAAAGGCTAGTGGTGAGATATTTATTGAGAGGATACTCGGTTAAACGTGAAGAAAAACATTTTCCCTCGACTGGTTAATTGTTTGTTAAAGTAAAATGATAAATATTTTTGCATGGAAAACAAATATTTGTTTAATTTGCGATAAAAATTCCAAATCAAAGAAAACCAAAATTGGGGGTGGACCATTAAATTTTTGAGTGGAGTTGGGGGGGCGGGGAGGAGGTAGTTGGCAAGTTTTGGACAGGAAAGTTGCTCTGGGTCAGGCTGTACAAGAAGATTTTTTTTCAATTTGTTCCATATATTTCTTTTGTGTGCCTCCTTTTTGTGTGATTTTTTCTTTGTTGCCTTATCTTGTGTGAGAATTTTTTACTGGTAACTGACCCCCTCTCCCCGCTCTTAAAAGGATATGATAGGTCCATCACTTAAAGTAGTTTGTTAAAGAATATTACGGCATCACGGTTTTTGCAACTTGAAAAGTTTAGCCTTAATTTTCCTAAGTTTTTCCTAAGTTCCTCGTGAGTAATCCGTATTAATCTTTATTATTAACTACCATTTTCAGGTTTCCTTCAATTTGAAAGTAATTTTGTAAGCGGCCAAAACAACTCAAAATAGGCCCTTTGAGCGATCCAGTCACACGGTACGGAATAAATTATGCTGGGACGCAAACTTTCCATTGTTTTGGAAGTCCCAATGCGTTATTTGCGTCCCAGCATAATTTAATCCGTACAATGTGACCGGATCGTGCAAACGATGATAAACCTAGTCTAAAATTGACCACAATAAAATCTGCCATTAAAAAAGAGCTTTGTGAGAATTTTGTTTCTAAGCGGCCCCACCCCTTATTCCATGTATTGCATTGAGAATGCTTAAAACATGATTTTTAATTGACTCCTTGTGTGGGACTTTACTTTTTAAGCTGGGAAAATTTCTTGGTAAATAACATTTTTCTTTGTACATAAAGGTAAAAGGTAGGTAAGGTAAAGTCTGCTTCAAGACAAGTGGCCCATCAGGCTGGAGCTTATCCCGGTTTCTGTAGCATGAAGCAACTGGGAGTATTTCTACTCCCCCCTGGATGGGATGCCAGTCCATCGCATAGTTTCCCCCAGCATTAAATTCGCCGGTACCCATTTATACACCTGGGTAGAGAGAGGCACTGTGAGAGTAAAGTGGCTTGCCCAAGAACACAACACAATGTCCCCGGTCAGGGCTCGAACCCAGAGCACTCGCTCCACTCACGATGAGGCCACGGGTTCGCAATAATTCACATGGCCTTCTGACTTGGAATCAGAATTAGTCCATTTGCAGGCAGGGAAATGTGCAGTTTTGATAAATCTTCAAGAACTCATCAAGTTTTTACCCCATTTCAAACGGAGTGACACTGGAATTTATCAGGTGGAACAGGGTAGATACGTTGTGTTTGCTTGAACACTTCAAGGACGAAAGTTAAGCTAATTGACTGGTTGTAGAGTAGAGAGAACAAGGTCCTGAGGACAAGTCTGTGACGATATTACCCTATAAGAGAGAAAGAAAGAGAAATCACACCAAGTTTCATGGATGAAAATATATCTATTTTGTTTTATTCAATCATCCCCTGAATTAATGGGATGGATGGATCAGTACAATAATAGAAAAAAGAAATACATCACATGTGAATTTACTTGTTTACACATTTTCCGTGTGGGAGTCCAATGCAGAGAACCATTTGACGGTGTCGAGAGTTTTTATAGAGCGAAGTTCCTCGGGACGTTTATTTCAACCGTAACTCAAGCCTGGGAACTGAAGCTACGCTTCAGGTAGTCAGTTCTTGGTTTCGGCAAATATAATTTTTGTGTGGCGTTGCGAAGATCAAAGGACAAAGTTCTAAGAGTGCACATGTTACAAAGACAAACAGGGGCGATCTTGTCAACGCATTTTGTACATTACCACCGTTTTCGTTGATACGCGACTTTGCAAAACAAAACACCCGCGGAAACATTTCCAAAATTTCCGTCAATCTTGCGTGTTATCGACAGATCGGATCGAAATCCACCAATCACAGCCACTAGTGTGACTTTCAGACATTCTTTACGTCATGCTAGCGGGCTGTGATTGGTGGATTTCGATCCAATCTGTCGATAACAAGTATGATTGACGGAAATTTTGGAAACGTTTCCGCGGGTGTTTTGTTTTCGAAAGTCGCGTATCAACGAAAACGGTGGTAAATTTGCCTTTTGCTTCCCCCTAATATGACCCTAATAACTGATAAGTTGTCCCAGTTAAGCGAGTTGAGAAGATAGGTAGAGCAACTACAGTGATCAAAATGTGGTTCGATGGGACCTTTGTTGCCCCCGCAGGGTTTTTGGCCCCAGAGGGCCAAAAACCCGAGGAGGCACCTTAGGACTCCCCGCGTAATAGAGAGAGAAGAAGAGAGAATGTAGGTATTTCCGGTATATAGCCGCAAAAAATCTCGATTTGATCGCTTGCACGCCCGCAAGGGATCGACGTTTTTCCCGCAAACGCTCATGGGAGGCCAGCAAAGGGATACGGGCGCGAGGACTTGCGGGATCGGCGTCTTTGCCACGAACTTTGTCCTTGGTTTAGATCTCGAGTTCAAGCGTCCCTGAAAAGCGTTTGTATTTGCCGGCCTCCATTACTATTTCAGCTCGATTAAATGAGCTCGCTTCGAAATGGCCGAGATTATGATCTAAAACAAATTGAAAACGCTTTCAGAGATCCTGAAGATGGATTTTGGGGGAAAAACAGCTCAGAGAGTCCTGAAGTATACTAGATCGAAATTCGAGGCCAGTGTGGTTCATTTGCGACTAAATAGCTAAATCAGTATAGTACCTTCCGATCGTCAGAATTACCCAAGGATAACAATAAGGTGACAGGCCTGCGCGACTCCCATTCACGTGTAGTAGCCGCTTAGGAAGTTTTGCCCCTTTTGTATGGTACGATCGGAGGATCTTTGAATATTTCGCTAAGCACTAATCTTGTGTTTTCAGGGAGACATTTCGTCAGAGTAAAGCCGTTAGAGGTCATATTTCTGTGTGGCTTCCGCTGTTATCCGCTTGTAATTTGCAGAGTTTGACACCTCTGTTTTTTTTGCCAGTTTTTTTCTCTTGATATTGCAAGATATGTTTTAGGTTCTCTCAAATGTTAGCTCTGGAGGAATAAAGTTTGAAATATTCCTTTGGCATCTCGTTTATTTGGATGGCTTATTTTCACTGAGTAATCTTACGGCAGGGATCCAAATGTAAATGTTTTGCTGCGTTTTCATTGAGGACAAAAAGCTTGACTCTAATTTGCATATATGGCGACTGTAACGCGATACTTTTGTTTACATTTCACCTCTGTTGTGCTTTCGAGATACGTTTGCTCGTACACTCTTTTCTTTTCTAACGATGTTATTTTTCCGGCCCAGACTGAATATTCTTATTTTTCTGCCGATTTTAGGCTGAAAGTATTCTTGTATTATTCTTACATTATAGCTTATGACATTTTCGTTTTATTTAGAATTTATTAGGCTATCAAGTACAAGTGTTTGGTTTCTGGATCTGGATCGTGTTCAGCACATTGTGCATGTGCTCTGGACACCACTTTTCGTAGCGAGGCCAAGATGTCACATCAAAATATATTCTTATATAAAAAAGAGTTCATATCAAGACAATTGTTTTTTTTTAGTATCCGACTAGAACAATAACGTTCAATATTTTTGTTTCAATGAGCAGAAATAAAAGAAAGCGGGGGCAGCTTTAGTGATAACTATTACTAGTATATTTTAAGTCACACGACTTCTAGGATTAATAAAAATGTATGTATGTAGAAGTGATTTTATATGGCAAGCCAAGCATGACAAAAGTGGGTTGAGTTGAAAATCACCTATCGAGTCTCAGTGATCGATGTGTGAGAATGAGAAATCACTGTGCGAGATTGGAAAGTCACTACGTGAGATTAGAAAATCACTGTATGAGAAATTAAAATTGCTATACGAGAATAAAAAAATGTCATGCGAGATCATAAGTACCAATCGAGAATGAAAAACTGCCATGCGAGATTGAAATTAACTGTTGAGAATGAAAAATCGTTGTGTGAGAAAAAGAAATCACCATTCGAGATTATCGATTGGTTTTTTTTCTGAGCCGGTGATGCATAAACAGTCAGCGGAGAGTATTTTGGAGGTCAGTATAAAATATGGACTGCGGACTACGGACTACGGATTACGGACTGGGTATAAAACACGGACTTAGGTATAAAACGCGGACTAAGCATTAATTAGGGACTGGGTATAAAACACGGACTGGGTATAAAACGCGGACCGAGCATTACGCACTCGGTATAAAACACGAAGAAAGCTTCTACATTGAATGAATTCTCGCACGAACGTTTTCATAAATAGAAGCTATCTGTATAAATTATAGAAGTCTCATTTCCCGAAAGTTCCCGCTCATACAGGTTTAACCATACTCAAGAGAAAATGATAGGATTTTCTCTTGCCATACTCGATTGCCGAGAAAGAAATAGAAGACACTGAAAGTCACAAAATTGAAGAGCTGTATGAATTTTCGAATGATTGAAGCCATGATTAAATGTTTTGAAAGATCAACAGTCGAGAGAATTGAGGAGAATTCGAACGACACGTCCCGCTGTTTATTTGTTCGATCTTGTATTAAATAAATACACATACATACGGCCACGGCGAAATGAGGAACAAAAAGTTGACAAATACAAGAAACGACATTACACAAGGATAGCAGCTCTACACGCTTAATATCGCCTTGGAAAAGGAAGGGAAAAAAAGAAAAATAAATTTCTTACAACACAGGGTATTCGTATTTGGTCACCCACCCAAGTACTATCCCCGCCGAACACGGCTTAACTTTGTTGAGCAGACGAAACATGTTGCTGTCCTTGTGGTATAGTGACTCACCCAAGATGGCCGGCATTGGAGGTGAGGGCTGCGATATATAGTTTCATATATTAATTCTTCTTTTCTTGCAAAGTTTCGATTTCCGGTAAGACAGTACATGAGGAGATGTAACGCTGTTGAAAACATTCACATTCACAAAGTTATCGGTCCGTGAGACCGAATTATCTTCGTCCGAGAGACCGAGGCAATTATTTCGAAAGTGTCGCATGTCCGATCACCAAAGCATATTCCTCTAACTTTTTGTTCTCTACTTTCCCAGCCATGCAGTATCAGACTTTTTTTTCTCTTTTTGATACCTTTTCTCATCTTAGAAATTTTAAAAAAATGCTTCCACCGTGGAGTCACTATACCACAAGGACAGCAACATGTTTCGTCTGCTCAACAAAGTTAAGCCCTGTTCGGCGGGGATAGTACTTGGGTGGGTGACCAAATACGAATACCCTGTGTTGTAAGAAATTTATTTTTCTTTTTTCCCCTTCCTTTTCCAAGGCGATATTAAGCGTGTAGAGCTGCTATCCTTGTGTAATGTCGTTTCTTGTATTTGTCAACTTTTTGTTCCTCATTTCGCCGTGGCCGTATGTATGTGTATTTATTTAATACAAGATCGAACAAATAAACAGCGGGACGTGTCGTTCGAATTCTCCTCAATTCTCTCGACTGTTGATCTTTCAAAACATTTAATCATGGCTTCAATCATTCGAAAATTCATACAGCTCTTCAATTTTGTGACTTTCAGTGTCTTCTATTTCTTTCTCGGCAATCGAGTATGGCAAGAGAAAATCCTATCATTTTCTCTTGAGTATGGTTAAACCTGTATGAGCGGGAACTTTCGGGAAATGAGACTTCTATAATTTATACAGATAGCTTCTATTTATGAAAACGTTCGTGCGAGAATTCATTCAATGTAGAAGCTTTCTTCGTGTTTTATACCGAGTGCGTAATGCTCGGTCCGCGTTTTATACCCAGTCCGTGTTTTATACCCAGTCCCTAATTAATGCTTAGTCCGCGTTTTATACCTAAGTCCGTGTTTTATACCCAGTCCGTAATCCGTAGTCCGTAGTCCGCAGTCCATATTTTATACTGACCTCCAAAATACTCTCCGCTGACTGTTTATGCATCACCGGCTCAGAAAAAAACCAATCGATAATCTCGAATGGTGATTTCTTTTTCTCACACAACGATTTTTCATTCTCAACAGTTAATTTCAATCTCGCATGGCAGTTTTTCATTCTCCATTGGTACTTATGATCTCGCATGACATTTTTTTATTCTCGTATAGCAATTTTAATTTCTCATACAGTGATTTTCTAATCTCACGTAGTGACTTTCCAATCTCGCACAGTGATTTCTCATTCTCACACATCGATCACTGAGACTCGATAGGTGATTTTCAACTCAACCCACTTTTGTCATGCTTGGCTTGCCATAATTTTAAGTGCACAGAAGGAACTTTTTTCGAAGTTCAAGTCAAAATAAGCTAGCTTTCAATTTGTTATGACACCGTAACAAAATATTAGCAGTACCGGGAATCAGCTATACGTGTATTACTGATAATTGACTAAGGGAAAACGCAAGGGCGATTAAATAAATGGTTTGAGAAAAATCTGAGACAATTGATTGTAAGGACTTTTAGTTTATTAATATTTTCTCTTCTTCGCATGAAAGTTTTCGGCCGGATGCCAAGTGATACATGAATCAGTGATGGATCCAGAGCTAACGGGTGGGTTATGAGTGGGAAGCGGGGTTTATTTTGCTCGCCCTACCGGCTTTTCGTCCTTCTGAGATTTTCTTTTAGCCCCTAGATCTGCCACGAAGAATTTTCTTCCAAACCAAAAGGCCGAATTAAGACAAGACCAGCGGACCCAGTCAAAAGTACGCTCTTTCGGGGGGTACCCTAATCATCCTACCGCGCCTCCTCTTTCAGTCCTTCAGAGAGAAAACAAATGAAAGAGAAACGAAGAACACGCGGCCCAGTCGTCTCTTACTTGTAATCTCTAAACGAAAGACGAAACACGAGAGAGGAGCGCACGTGGAGAGAAGCAAGTCTCTTTCTCTGGACGACCCGGATGACTTTGAAGAAATAACGTGATCTTGCGCGTGATACGTAAACCGCATACGTTCCCGCGCAAATTTGTAAAACCCCCGAGTTTTTTCGTGATGTGTTCTAGAGACGGGACCACCCGAATCGAACCAGGATCCAACATGGCGGTGGAAGCGGGTTCTTATGAACATAGTTTGACGCCAAAGCTACGTCAAAGACGCCATTTATGTATCATTTGTGCTTTTTAAATGCATTTTTCCTCGCCCGGTGGGTTTTGGGTGCAAAGAAAAGATCTGCAATGTCTGCAAAACACTGAAGGATAAACCATGTTAAAGCGTTTAACACTGCTCACCGAGAACAGCTTGGCAATTTCTGGCTAATGAAAGGCTCCTACCAAAGGTAAGCCAAAGCATAAAAGCTGCTGTTTATCAATGTTCGTAGTACTGTTTATTGCTCAATTTTTATATCCTCAAGTAACCATTCAGCTTGGTTGAATAAATTTTGCTATTTGCTCCGCGGGAAATTCAAATTCTTACATCTTGCACGTGCGCCGTTGCTAATTTAGGACAGGTAAAGAAAGGTTGATTTTAAATTCTGTAAAACTATTGTATTCTTTTTAATGTCCTGTGATCATGGTCCCTTGTACATGTGCGAAATAAGATCGGAGCAACTTCAGAATACCCTGCAACTAATTTGCATATCCTCTCAACGCTTTAGAACGAGGAAAACAGGATTAAGAAGAATTTATTCATATGTAAATTAGTTCCGGGGTATTCTCAAGTTAAGCCCTCATCCCATCAGTTGAAACAGCTTTGAATCAAGAAAGCAAACTTTAGTTGCAAATTGAATGAGAAGGCTATCTGTCTGTCCTTCAAAAATTGTCCTTCAAAAATTGCACAGGTTGCATTCTCCATTTTAAGACCCATATGGAGATCAAATTTCATCTCACTGTAGACAAAGATAAGGATCTTCAATTCCAACGTGAAGTCCGTCCTCCTATACGGATCTGAGACTTGGAGATTGACAAAGAAAATCATCACCCAGCTTCAGACCTTTACCAATCGCAGACTCCGGTATATCCTGGGAGTGTGGTGGCCCAAAAAGATTTCAAATGAGGAGCTGTGGCAGAGTACAATGCAAGAGAGAATTGAAGTCACCATTCGGAGAAGAAAATGGCGATGGATCGGCCACACTTTGAGGAAGCCTGCCACCAACATCACCCGCCTGTCCCTTGAGTGGAACCCTCAAGGGGTCAGGCGGAAGGGCAGACCGAAGAAGTCTTGGAGAAGGACAATCCAGCAGGAATACGAGGACTTGAGGATGTCGTGGGAGGAAGTGAAACGGACTGCAAAAAATCGGGTCCGATGGAAGGCTGTGGTGGAAGCCCTATGCTCCGGTCGGAGCGAAGAGGATTAAGTCAGTCAGTCAACAAAAAACTGAATCACTTTGATAGTCGCATTGTCAAATGTCATGGCTATTCATTTAGAATCACAAGATTTTTCTTCAGTGAACTAAAATTTGCCATTAAAAGCTATACACACTCGTCAATTAGATTATTTGATTTCTATCGCGATTTCTATTTCCATTCTTGTCGCGTGATAAGCACAGCCCTCGTCAACTATCCCTCATAGAAATCGAGAGCGAAAAATCTATTTGTATTAACCCTTTCACCACCAAGGGAGACTTATAGATTTTACTCTGTCTAACGCCAGACGATTTTACTCGTCAAAGGGAGACCCCTTGGTGGTGAAAGGGTTAAAAAACTATCTCCCTTGACCCTTTCATCACCAAGGGGGACTTATAGATTTTACTCTGTCTAACGCCAGACGATTTAACCCGTCAAAGGGAGACCCCTTGGTGGTGAAAGGGTTAAAATAATTCCTGACAGAACCTTAGCAGATTTATAGAAATCACAAATTGCCCCACATCTAGAAAAGTTTACGGTAGCAGCCATCTAGATGAGACGATAAAACTACACGCAGGTGGTCTTATTAATGAAGCAACTTGAAAGTGACAAAAAGACAACTTTTCCCCCCAAGTACCCACTTGGTTTCAACATAATGGATGGCTAACTGCACTAAGTTTGACTCGAATGATTACACTGATTATTGATTTAGTTAGACTACTCTAGTTGTTTGTTTGTGAACGGAAGTGTCTGAGCGAATGAGGCGAATAAGACAAAAACAAAATGGCAGTGAAACATGATGGAACGTTGACAAGATTAGAGTTAAAAGATTTTTTCAAGGAAAGAGTGAAGTTGTTTTCTTCCTTTGCTTACTTCATGTAATATTCAGATTAAAAGAATTGCTTTCCCAATGGACGATCATCAAGGAGCTTCTTGCACTCTATTACTATTATTTGAACCGTTTAATTAAAGCAGAAATCCTCCGTATAAACAGTTCTCAGGATCGTCCATCACTTTCAATCAGTCGTCACTGAGCCAAGAGCAATACTGACCAAGGGAAGTCAAGGCTTCTGTGCAAAGCCTTCGGTATGTTTTAAAAAGCAATAGTTTAATTTTTAATGTTTGTTTGTTTTGTTAGCTGGCTGCCTGGTTGGATATCAACTTTCATCTGAAATGCACTCGTCAACAATCTTCTTTAGATTTGGATTCTCCATTGCTGCTGCTATTCGCTCCTTGTCATTGATTTGCTTGTTGACTAAAACAAATTGAATTTAACAACAGAATTAATACAAAACAATAATATTACGATGATGACATTTCTACAAGTACTATGGTGAGATAATTGTGTCTAAACTAAAAGTTGTCAATTTAGAATATTTAAGAGTGACATCAGCCAACTCTACCCTTGGCTAGCCTGGTTCTTAACGTTTTCTCTTTTCGATTTCACAGTCAAATGTGAGCCACGACGCAGTGAAAATGAATTGAGAGCGACAAAAAGGAAAGAAAACCTCTGGGACCAGAGAAACCCAGGCTTTACACCCATAATGATTGCCTGTTCTTGTAGAAGATTGTAAAATTTATCCTAAGTCCTCGTCTACCTCGCTTGAGATGAACACCTTGTCGCAGCGAGGTGAGGTGGGTTGCGTGTTCCAATGACCCCTACAGCTATGTTGGCGGGAATCATGTACTCCTGGTAGGGCCACCCATGCCAAAAAAGGCAAAGGGTAGGAACCAAACAAAGAGTGATCCCCTGGTCCAGGTTGGGGATTGGGCTGAGGGCTGATAACCCTCTCCCGCAAAAAAAAAAAAGCAGAACCAGAAGCAGAGAGAATTCACTGTATCAAGGAGTCACTGTGACCGTGACTCGTAAGAGGGATGCAATGACACACAGGAGCCAAATCCAACAAGACGCTCCCGGGCTGACTAGGCCACTGATGCGCCCTAAACGTACCCTGAAGGTTGGTAACTGGAATGTGCCAACTTTTACAAAAGTGGCAAGATCGCACAAGTAGCAAAAAATAAGAAGAGGAAAGGTATAGACATCACGGGCATCAGTGAAACGCACTGGACTGGGCAAGGAACAGTGCAACTTGCAAAAGGAGACTCCATAATCTACTCAGGAAGAGATGATGACAACCAACGACAGGGAGAAGGTATATCGATGTTAAAAAGTGCAGTTAGAGCCCTGATAGAGTGGAACTCTATTAGCGAAAGAATCATTCAAGTTTGGTTCTATTTCAAATACATAAAGCTTGAAGTCATTCATGTATATGCACCAACGGAAGATGCAGACGAACAGGAAAAGACGAGTTCTACACAAGATTGCAAGATCTGATAGATGGTGTAAACACTCATGATATGATTCTACTTACTTGAGACATGAATCCTAAGGTTGAATACGAAAACAGGGATTATGAAAGAGTCAAGGGAAAACACGGTCTGCGGCTAAGCAATGATAACGGAGAAAGACTATGTGAAATGTGCGATCTCAATGACTGAACACTGTTCCCACACAAGACCATCCACAAAGCAACACGGGTGTCGCCCGATAGAAAGACCAGGCCTAGGAATCAGATCAATCATATCCTCATCAACAAGTGGTGTAGGAATTCCGTGAAAGACGCAAGAGTTTTAGTCTATTTACAGGTCTGCGGATATTGGAAGTGATCATTATCTTGTGCGTACAAAAATTAAGCTCAAATTGAGAAAGGCATGGAAAGAAAAGGTTGCATGTGGAGTGAAGTATAACACGGCTAAGTTGGAAAATGAGCAGGTGCTAAAGGCATTTAACATAACCCTACATAATAGGTATCAGGCCTTAGAGAAGGAAGAACCAGAAGTAGAAGAAAAGGAAGAAGTGGAGAGAGACTTTTGGGTGATGAAGAAGGCATATATAGAGGCCGCAGAAACAGTATTGGAAAGACCTCAAAAGAAGAAATGGCATCACTAGTCATATTCCAGCACTCTGGCTTGTAGTTACACTCATGTCTATGTATTTCATGTAATTTCCTTGGTTAATAAATCTATTCCTCTCTATTCTAAAGACACCAATTTTAATATTGAAGAAAGCTTATCTAGGCTTGAATCAGAAAATGTCTACGATATTGATGTAATCCCTGTGGGACATACATCTAAAGAACAATAAAAGGAAGGTACAGGATGTTCTTCGGGTGGCAAGCAAGCTTCACCACTGTGGCACAAGATGAGGCTGAATGCACTTGTGTGCCTTGAATTGCCCTCTTTCTTCAAGTTTTCATATCATAATCTAGTAAAGAGTCTGCAACAAGTTAACTTGCCATATATAACTTACTTTCATCCTCTGTGGAATGTGTTCCTTTGGAAAGGAAGATGTCCAGCTGAAGAGAGAGAATGGGAAAGATTAAGCCAAAAGCTCTCCCATACTAATAATTACTGTCTCAGGAAAAGGTGAAATATCACATTGCATTGAAAGATCCCGTAATTTGCTGACAGTTTAATAAAACAATCCTACAAAATCTAATGATTTGATTTATTCACTGGTGCAATTAATTAATTTTTGAAGCTCAAGGTAAGGTGATTGTTGTAAACACTGCAGTCATTCTGTGAGGACAACTATTTATTTATTTTCTTTAATTTCATTTTCTTTCACATTTCTAGCTCCAAAACAATATGACCAGAATAGTTTTTTTCGCCACATTCTTTAATGTTTTGAACATCAAGTATATGCTTGTATGAGATTATGGCTCTGCAGTATAGGTCACTCCTCCTGTGATCAGCTTAACTTCTCAAAGGTGTGCAAGGAGCAACTCTGGAAGACTCTAGATGAAGAAACATTCTTGAAACACTTGGTCTGTCTTTTATTGTCTAATCAGGCTTTGCAAGTATCATGTTATTCTTAATCTGATCTGTTGCATAGAAATGGCATGATGGCAGGCCAAGTCTGCTCTCAACCAAGAAAGGTCTTGGTTTTCATTTTCGCAAATGGATACCCTGACTGTTCTGATCAAATTGGTTATTAAATTATGACAAAACATACCTTAAATTTGTAAGGTAAAGAACGCTCCAACTTAACCCGCAAACACAGTCCTTAAAAAAAACCAGATACTTTTAAACATTACTGCTTAAAAACTTTGAAAAGAGTTCAAGGTATCATAAAACCATTATCATGTATTATTAAAAAAATACTTTGTTACTACTTTGCAAATAAAATATTTGCATTCATGTATTCCATTTCCAAAAATGACTAACAACCTAACATTCTTCTTCCAATTCCAAGTCTATCAGCTATGTTAGCATCATGGCAATAGCCACACATATGCATTCTGGATCTTCTAATGACCTTATTAAGTAAAAAAGGTAAAGAAGCTTACATAAGTGGCTAGCAGTGGATATTTTTCTCGCTGCTTCGCAGCTGGGTAAATATCCATCACTAGCCACGGACACTGAGGTGTATAGTTGTTTTAGTACATACTAAAACAGTGAGATAATAAACACCACAAAAAATTAATTTGGATGATTCCTTCACTTGTCATGGATGCAAACTGGGATGCCATTTTTTCCAAGTTGCTCGGAGGTAAATGGCAAAGGATATTCAGAGTTTGACTAGCCAATCAGAGTGATTAAACCATCAGTACTTGGAGAGAAGAAACACCTGTTATCTGTATTAGTTTCTAATGGATATTCCTCCTCTTTTGTGCAGAAGATCACAAAAACAAGAACAGCCTCAAGAAGAGAGCCCGTGAGAGAGTTTAAATCCACCACCATTTTACCTTATGTCCAAGGAAAATCAGAGCCTCTCCATGGCTGCCTAAAACAACAAGACATTTGCACCGTCTTTAAGTCTGACATGACACTTTGGTCTAGCTTTGTAGTGCAACCAAAGGACACCATCAACCCAGCTAAACAAGGTTGCGTAGTCTACAGGATTCCCTGCAAGTGCGGCAAAGTCTACATCGGAGAAACACAGAGACCTATGCAAGAGAGGATCAGAGAACATGACAGGGATATATAACTCACCCCTACCCAGACCTCTGCCATTTCTGAACATGCCCATGAGACCAGCCACTATCCGATTTGGAACGAGGTCAGTTTATTGTTCAAGATCCTCACTGGTACACACGTAGGCTATCCAGACAAGACTTCACCTGGCTAATAACATGAACAGGGCTAGTCGAATTGAAATTCCTGAAGCATAGATGCCCATGACCAAAAAGCACAATAACAGGAAAATGGTACAACGGCGAACCACCGAGGGAACAGCTACTCTCTGGAAGAATGGAACAATGAGAGGATTGAAATGCACCAATCACAGCCAACCCTCATGATATGAGTTGTGCTGTGTGACTACATTGTGAGACACATGATAATGCACTTTATTATATTAACTGCATCTACCACCATGAACAACAACAACCTTTTCCTAAACTGAAGCTACCATGCAACACTAACTCTAGGGGAATTTACCTGTCCATTTCTAAGGTAGAATTAGTCAAGGAGGAAGTTACATTCATGAGCCAGTCAAATTAGCTGCATTTTGCAAACAGACTTCAGGTTTTTACAAATGGCTACACAAAAGCAAAAATAAATGGTTATTTTACCTGTAAAATATAGTTAACTAATGGGAGCTTATCACAACCTTGGTCCTTAGTGCATATCAGCGTCTTCATCGCCGCTAAAACATCTATTACACTCATCTCGCACAAAGGGACCTTGCGTGACATTGCTTATTATATAGCTGCCTTGTTTTGCATAGCAGAACATAAACTGACCTTTGTGTCGTCGAACAGTACTTTATTACAACTGGACATTGTTAGTAAATGTAATCGATACCAAGGTATGCTTATATCCATTAGGTCCCAATTGCGTGCCTCATTGTTTGTCTTGCGAGTACACGTTGCACAATAAGTTTTATCTAGTTTACTTCGCCTTAGTGCTGTATTTTGTCTTTGCGATTATGCCTCCTCGACCAGCCAAACGCCGTAACCGCCCGGTGAGCCTTGACCCGAAAACCATGTCTCTGGCGGAGCTAAATACTTTACCTCGGAATTCTTTGATTCTTCTCGCGTCGGCTCGTAATCTCGTGACAACTGGCACGAAGACCCGCTTGGCCCAGCGGGTTTTCGAACACGAACAGGCAGGCACGCACGCACCTCAACGGGAAGCTCCAACAGCCTTGAACGAAAATCCTTTGGATGTTGGGCGACCACAGCCTCCAGATCGCCAACCAATGCCTTCGGTCTCCACATTTTTGCCGGATCAACTTCACCAACTCCGCAAGATCATCGCTGAAGTGGTTGCCCCTCAGCGCTCTGACCAAGTTGCTGGCTTGCCACAGGACATTCCTCTACTTTCTCCTGCCAGCAGCCTCAACAGCGGCCCCACCACTGGCCTCCACGCACCGAACGCCCTCCTAAACAACTCAAACGCCATGTCGGGAGAATTCCAAGATGGCGGCTTATCGCAACCTCAACTAGTGCTCAGTCTCCTCCCAACGGCTCTTCAAGGTTCCCTGGGCGTCCCAGTCCACCAACCTGCCCCGCAGCCTCCACACGAGAGCTCATTGCCGCCGCTGCCGGAAAAGATCCGCACCAAGATTACCAAACGTGAGTACATCGATTTTAATGACTTGCTCACGGACAACATGTACCCACACCCCTCCCATGCCTCATCACAGAACAACTTTACACTCAGCGTTGACCCTCAAGATGGCGACTCGGTATCCTTTGTCCGTTCTCAACGTAGAAAACGCCGTATTGACGGCTTATCATCTTGGTTCGAGGCCTGGAATGTCTTCCTTCGCTCAACCCTGTCCCTGTACCCCCACCTCGCCCCAGACCTCCTTGCATACCAAGACCAAATATGCAAATACAGCAGGAAGTTTAAGTCCGCCGCTTGGCTTATGTACGATACTGCCTTCCGTTTCATGGCTGCCACAAACACAAACATGCCCTGGGCGAAAGGTAACGAGCAGCTGTACAACGCCATCCTAAAGGAGGAGACCCTCCCTTACTGTATCCACTGCCACATGTACGGTCACCGCACCCTGGCATGCCCTCTTCGACCGAAATCTGCCCAGTTCTTTCGTCCCTACCCCACCACCTTTACCGCCACTGCTGCCAACCTGCCTCAAACCATTACCACCACCCCAGCCCAGCCTATGCCCAGCCAGCAGCTCCAACTGCCAGCCATCTGTCGCGACTTCAACCGCCGTGTCTGTCGCCGCCCCAACTGTCAATTTCAGCACATTTGCAACAAACCTAATTGCGGAGGCAGCCACCCTGGTTCCCAGTGCCCTAAAGCGCCTCCAGTGTAACTCTACAGCTACTTCTTTAGACCCTCCTTCAACGCCTGTAAACATTGTTTCCCTATCTGCTGAACTCAAACATCACCCGGACGAACAATTCATTGCAAGCCTCATTCATGATCTGCAATGGAGGTGCAACATCGGCTATGCTGGCCCACGCTCTGCCAGGATCACACCTAACTTAAAATCAGCCTACCTACACCCCGAAGCTGTCTCAGTGGCCTTGGTCAAGGAAGTGTCTAATGGCCATACTGCCGGGCCATTTCCCACACCCCCCATCCCCAACCTTCAATGCTCCCCCCTCAGGGTGGTGCCCAAAAAGGACGGTTCCTGGCGAATTATCATGGACCTCTCTTCTCCTCATGGTTCTTCAGTCAATGATTTTATCTCCAAAGACGACTTTGCTTTGCACTACGCCACTTTCGATCAAGCCCTCACGCTGGTTGCACGTTATGGGACAAACGCGCTTATGGCCAAACTAGATATCAAGAGTGCCTTCTGGCTCTGCCCAGTTCGCTTGGAGGACCGCGAGCTCCTTGGTATCCATTGGCAGGGACAATTTTATGTCGACCTTCGCCTTCCCTTTGGCCTGCGTTCGTCTCCCTACCTCTTTAATCACCTAGCGGATGCATTCGAGTGGTTACTTAAGAATAATCACAGGGTCAAGGACTTGATGCATTACCTGGACGACTACTTTACGGTTGGCCCTGCCAATAATGCGCCAATAATGTCAAGACCATTATCCAGGTGGCCTCTAACGTGGGCATACCTCTGGCCCCCAACAAGCTTGAAGGTCCCACCACACGTCTGACCTTTCTGGGTATCTTAATCGACTCTTCCTGCATGGAAACCTCTCTGCCTGATGATAAACTCCAGGAATTATTGTCCGAACTTCAATCTTGGTCCTCGCGTAACAAGTATCTCAAAAGAGAACTTCTGTCTCTGATTGGGAAACTAAACTTCGCTTGCCGTATCATCCCTGCAGGCCGCATCTTTCTACGTCGCCTTATTGACCTCTCCACCTCAGCACGCCTCCCTCATCATCATGTCACCATGAACCGCGAAGCCCATCGCGATATCACCTGGTGGCTCCAGTTTCTTACTTGGAATGGCCGCGCTATCATCCCTGAACCCCACTGGACCAAATCACCTGATCTGGAACTCTTTACGGATGCCTCCGGGTCTCTTGGCTACGGTATCTTCTACATGGGCCACTGGATTTCCGAACCTTGGCCACCTCAACTCCAAGACCGATCCATTCAGTGGAAGGAGCTTTACCCCATTGCCATTGCCTGCCTACTCTGGGGACAACAGTGGTCTGGAAAGAAGCTCCTCTTTCACTGCGACAACCAAGCAGTGGTTGATATTTGGGTTTCCCGTACATCCCGAGACCCCCTTATCATGCATCTCGTCCGCTCTATATTTTTTAGTGCGGCCACCCACCATTATACAGTCCTCGTCACCCATATTGCTGGCACCAATAACTCAATCGCTGATTCCTTATCTTGTCTACAGATCACGCTGTTCCGCCGCCTCGCCCTGACAGCAGATGTGGAACCAACTCCTGTTCCCAAGTCAGCACTGACCCTCTGGCACATCGACTGGCCTTCCTACAGTCCCAGGCGATCGCCAATTCCACCCACCGTTCATACCAAGCAGGAATTCGCAGATACTCCGCCTTCTGCGCCTCCAAGGGATGGCATTGCTTTCCAGCCACAGAGACTACTCTGCGTTTCTTTGCTGCCTATCTTGCCGACCAAGTCAGCTTTAAAACCATCAAGCTCTACCTGGCAGGTATCCGTTTCGCTCACACTGAGAACAGCTTGCCAGACCCCTTCCAGGAAGCACCACTTCTTCATCCCCTCTTGCGGGGAATCAAGCGCACAGTGGGTCTCTCTTCACGTCAGCGCCTTCCCATTACCATGTCCCTCCTTCGGCAAATTAAGGAGGAGCTAGCTAGGGCTTCTGACCTGCTCCCTTCCGACAAGTTGATGCTATGGTCGGCATTTACTCTAGCCTTCTACGGTTTTCTCCGTTCTAGTGAATTTACAGCTCCATCTGCGACCCAATTCAACCCACTGGTGCATCTCTCCAACTCTGATGTCTCTTTCAACTCTGGAGGATGTCTAACCCTGCATTTAAAGTCATCCAAGACCGACCCTTACCGTCAGGGCTGCACACTCCTCATCGCCCCATCTCATCGTTCTGTCTGCGCTGTACGGGCTCTCAAAAAGTACCTCTTCACGCGTTCCTTTAACAGCACTTCCCCACTTTATGTATTCCAGTCTGGCAACTACCTCACCAGGGCTAAAGTCACCTGCATCCTTCGCACTATTTTCCGACGCCTCGGAATGCCAACAGAGCCCTACTCATCCCACAGCTTCAGGATCGGTGCCGCAACTACCGCAGCAAAAGCTGGTCTGCCGCCTTGGCTTATCCAGACACTAGGACGATGGTCAAGCGATTGCTTTACCCTCTACATAAGAACTCCACCTTCTGTGCTCCAGAAGGTTCCCAGCTTGCTGGCCTCCTCGTCCTTTTAGGGACAGGATTTCTATAACAACCTTTTTACAGGACTCTGCTTTCGCATATTGTAATTGGCAGTATTTGGGATATTATTTTGGGCGCACACCTGCCACTTCCCTTGCATGTTGCAGGCTGGGTGGGGCTCTCGCCCCACCTTAGCTTTCACTTACACCTGGATGGGGATGCACCTCACTCGTTGGCTCATCCATACTTTGCAGGGTGTGTCACTGCCACCCTTGTTGCGTTACTTATTATTGCTAGGGTGTGTTGCTGCCACCCTTGTTGTGTTACTTGTTATTGCTAGGGTGTGTCGCTGCCACCCTTGTTGTGTTACTCATTATCACTAGGGTGTGTCGCTGCCACCCTTATTGCCTCCATTTGCAGGGTGTGTTGCTGCCACCCTCCATTTATGCTAGGGAGCACCCAATGTCTTTAGTCCCATTTACTGCCAAAGATTGTGTTGTGTGTATTTATTACCATTATGTTTAGCGACAAGTTGTTAAGGGTAAAACTACTACACATTTAATTGACTCACCTATGAGTGTTGCAAGAGAGCAGTGAGGAACAGTGGGTTTGAATTCTATCTTTATATTATATTCATCTTTTCCTATAGGATCAATTTTAATAAAATCCTCTTCAATAACATGGAGTTCTTCTAATGTTTGTGGAAATTCTGGGTCCTGAAACAAGAAACAGACAGAATTATCTCAACAGAAAAACATAACAATTGATAAACACATTCAACTACATAACTAACCTTGGACCAGCCCTGTTTTCCTTACCTCCATCAAGTACAATGAAAAAGAAAGGGTTTTGTACATCTGTGCGCAAGCTAATGATGGGTAAAAAATGGGCACAAAGAAGGACAATTTAACAATACAAACAATTTGTACTTAAAATGTCTGGTTTGATCATGTTTCAACCAACTTTCCCATTTTAAGAGTTTTTTTTCTTGACAGTTTCACTCCTTACAGCTGCATTTGTTTGGCAATATAACAGATGAAAAGTTGTTTATCTTCAAGTTGATATCCACTCACCTTAATGTCCTTTATGAGATCTATGAAATAAGAAAACAAAGTTCAAAAAGCATATAGAAGGAGGAAATATAAAGTGATGCTGGTTATTGTCAAATCAATCTTGAGTTATAAGCATGGCGTATCATTTATTTTGAATTCTACAAGTGAAATTGTGCATCAAGTGCAATTTTGTGGGTTCATATAATTGGTTAACATCTGTGAATATGTAACATAAAAAAATCTGAAGAAACTACTTCTCACTTAACTGTTCCTTTCCCTCCACCCTCTTTTCATTTCACTATTACTATTATTACTCTGCCTTTGCCGCTCAGTTTGTCTAATGTTTAGTTCATCTGTAGTTATTTAGTGTGGAAAGCCCACAATGCATGATTGGGCTTTCCTGCCGTTTTTTTAGCATATCTCTATAGTCTAATATTGTATTATATCAAGATGGCAAACAAATAAAAAAAAACTATCAATTAAATGTGAACATCAACATCCCCCGGACATAACGGTACCCAGGGTATTAGACTAGTTGACTTGCCTCAGGGGGTGGGAATTTGACACCTGTGGTTGATATTCAGGTGGGACATTTTACTCCTTACGGGAGGGGAAATAGTTGAAATAGTTGCCCCATAGTCATGGCGAAGCTAGAAGACATCAAGGAACAGTATCATTCTTTGAAACATTGTACCTGGCTAAAAATTCTTAGAAAGTTCTGTATTTTGTTTAAACGTTAAAATGGTGCTTGTGTAAAATTTAATCATTTTCTTTCTTAAATGATGTACATGTAAAAAGAAATACTTGGGTACAATTTCCTCCCTCCACAAAAATCATTTCCAAATTCCAATTTGACCAGGATAGAGGAGCTGCCATGAAGACCCAGCTTAGGCTGATCAAGGCTGCTGCCTAACAGGAGCCCGGCAGCCTGGGGCACCCAAGAAAGTCCTTTGGGCGCCTAAATTTTTGCAGCAGTTCCCAAAACATTACCTGTGGGCTCCTAACTTTTTGGCTTTTGCCCTTCTGGGCTCCTTGAAATATTGTTAGGCAACAGCTTTGGCTGATGTGGCTTTCTTCTTTAAATGTTGTTATATCTTAATCAGGTTACAAACAGTTATAATTTAGTTTCAAACAGATTGATACATATCAGAGTCTGTTTCATTATTATACATTGAACTCTCTTACTCTATTCTGATTGGCCGAAAAGCGTACAATGAATGATTCGAAATCAGCCCCCGACATCACAACTGCAGATTAATCTAATACCTTTTCACGGTTAGCTTTGTCTCATTTGCATTACAATAAAATCTAGCATGTATGCAAGGCAGTGTTTCAGCTATTTTGTAGTTTTAGCCCGAAATTGCCCTCACATCCACGTTGAATTACATGTAATGCAAAATGACAAAAATTAACCGTGAAAAGGGCTATTATCCTGTCAAGGACACTCACGGTCACGGGTTATGTCATGTATGACCACAGTGCATGATTTCTAAGGGTAATCCCACAGGCAGACCACTCTATGTGTTCGTGGTTTAATATAGAGAATCTATGAGAGTTATGAATAAAGCTCTGAAAATTGCACAGTAAATCACATCTCGGCCTGAATATCCCAATAAAGTTAAATGAAACCATGATCGACTCATGTATGGTGTCTTTTCGCCTTCATGGGCCGTCTAAAGCGTCTTACAGCGAAATTACGTTTGGCCGGTTACGGTTAGACACAAGAAGGAGACAAGGCTTGCAACTTCGCGGCCGTCAGCCGCGACCTCTTCCACTTCAAATTGGAATTAACGCAAAAATACTGAAAATATCGCCTGAATGGCGACGGATCTTGATAGATGAGTTTTTTCTCTATCTCTTCGCCGAATTTCAGCTACATCCCTCCAACAGTTTCCGAGAAAATCGACGCTGAAGTCACAAATACGGCTTTCTCAATATGATCGGTGCCAAACTCAGCGACCAGAGGAATTCGAGGAATGCAGGCCGTTTCAAATCTACCAATCAGCGCTTGGCTTCCCACGGTTTTCCCGCGGGAAGCCAGAAAACTGCAGAAAGCCAAGCGCTGATTGGTAGATTTGAAACAGCCTGCATTCCTTTGGCCGCTGAGTTTGGCACCGATCATATTGAGAAAGCCGTTTTTGTGACTTCAGCGTCGATTTTCTCGGAAACTGTTGGAGGGATGAAGCTGAAATTCGGCGAAGAGATAGAGAAAAAACTCATCTATCAAGATCCGTCGCCATTCAGGTGAGATTTTCAGTATTTTTGCGTTAATTCCAATTTGAAGTGGAAGAGGTCGCGGCTGAGGACCGCGAAGTTGCAAGCCTTGTCTCCTTCTTGTGTCTAACCGCTGCTAACCGTAACCGGCCAAAAGTAATTTCGCTGTAAGATGCTTTAGACGGCCCATGAAGGCGAAAAAACACCATACATGAGTCGATTATGGTTTCATTTTACTTTATTGGGATATTCAGGCCGAGATGTGATTTAAATGTGCAATTTTCAGAGCTTTATTCATAACTCTCATAGATTCTCTATGATAAACCACGAACACATAGAGTGGTCTGCCTGTGGGTAATCATGTCAAGTTCACATGCTTTGTGTTGCTTCCCATCAGTGAAGAAGCAGAAACATGACTTCCATTTTTTTTAAACAATGTGTAACTCGGTAAGGATTATCAGCCTCAGCCTTCGGCTTCGGCTGATAACCCTTACCTCAACCTTGATTATTCTGGATATCACAAAAAACCTCATCCAATAATTGTTTATTATCTGGAGCAAACTGCCGAAGAACCTGCCACTATTGTTCTTGACTCTACTTGCATACAATTTTCAAAGAACAAGAATACGCAAGAAAGAATTACCTCAAGTGACAGGCTAGTTTTAGTCGCCTTAAACACAAATTTTGCGAACAATATCAGCATAATACTTAGAAGTCTCATGACGCTGCAAATTATCAACATTATTCTGATTAGCTACACTTTTATATTTCGATGCCTCAGTTCACCTACACTTAAACTTTCCAAGTGACGGAGAATGTATTCATTCGAATTTGGTTTACACTTCATACAATATATGGCTAGAAAAATCTGGCTAGAAATTAATAGAGTGTGTCCAACAGACCATAAATTCTGCAACGTCGCGGAGCCAGTAGTAAACCCAGTGGTGGCCAACTGGTCAATTTTGTAAAAGTCTTATCTTCGTTCAGTTTTTAAGGACGAGCTGCAGTAGGAAGAAGAGGGTTAAGCAAGCACTCACCAAAGACTTCTTGAACAAGTATCAGGTTATCTGAAGTGACCTCAGAGACAGTGGAAGAGCCTTCACATTCAGACATAACAAAGCTCACAAATCTTCCGCCATGATTTAAATCAACTGCCCGAACGTTAGGAGACTGGCGCGCCCTTGCGCAGCCTCGTTCCCAGGGTCCTCTGGGAACGAGGTTGGCCCTCACGCGCGATTACTAAGCGCGTCACATGACCACAAGAGCGAACAATACTTTTCGCCACACGGTGATTGGCTAGCTCTGAGGTGATTAGCCAAGTACAATTCACCTCCGAGCAGCCGTAAGAAAAACTAAATGGCTTTTAAACTCTTGCTCTTAGGCCATCGAAGCTTGATTAAGAAAATAACACAAACAGCGGTTATAAACATTGTATTCCAACGCATTTTTATAGATAACTTGACGTTTCGTATGCTAGTCAACATACATTTTCAAAAGCTATATATATATATATATCGTAAAACAATAGAGGTCTGGAACCTAGACTGAGAAAAAAAATGATCTGCAGCAGTACGTGTCTAGACATAATGAGGAGTTATAGCTAAAACAGCAACAACTTCTCACTACTGATATTGACATTAAGGGAAGGCTTCAGCTCTTGAATGAACAGAGTCTCTTTAATTTTGCAGTGAGCGTCAGTTTTCCGGACGCTAAAATGTCAAAGTGATCCCATTTAATGTCGTGACCAGTGGTTTTTACATGATCAGCAATGGCTGATGAATGGTCACTTTTCGCGAGGGCCTTGAAATGTTCTGTTTTTCTGTCATGGAGTCTTCGTTTTGTTTTGCCAATGTAGAATTCATCACAGTTCCAGCAACCAGCTTATATGATGACCTTGGACCTCTGAGATCGGTTCAAGCGATCTTTGTATGGAAAAAAGGATTTGATGCGGCGTGTGTTTTGGAAAATGATTTTGAGATTGACGAAAGAGTAGAAATTGTATACGCATGATTTCAGACGTTTCGTGACTTGGTTACTGTGAAAATAAAATGAAGAAGCTGATTTTCTGATGGTACAAAATTCAAACAATTAAAGCAGAATCCAACTAAATCTAGAGAAGAGAGCCTTTCTGCATATATTCGCAAACATGTTAACATACACAGCTTCCGGAGCATAATAGAAGTTACTGAAAAGTTTTCCAGGGGTGGGGGCATTTCATCACCTGGAATGGACCTATGATGGGGCATTTGCACAGCTCTTCGGCCTCGGGAGGGGGGAATTTGAAAACAAAATTTTCAAAAATTCAAATGCCCGAGGGATTGCCCGGGGGTGATCTTTAAGCTTCGATTTGACTGGTACATTATATCGGCAGTTAAAGATATTTATTTAATTGCGATAAATTGTTGTGGATTTGTTGTGGACGAATTCGCCAAGCTTCGCAAGGTTCTGCATTAGTCAATTGAAACCACGGCTCCCTGAGCCGCGGATTTAATTTAATTAAATTTAAATTTAATTTAATTTGGCCCTGAAGAAGACTAGCTCTGCTAGTCGAAATATTCGCCCATTAAAGTTTCAATTGCCCTTGCCGTAGTCCAGCCTTGCTATCAAATGGTTTTGGGGAATTTAATATTTACCCAGTGTTAAAAGATGGCTTATTTCCCCTTATTTCCAACGTATAATTAATGTTTAAAATTGTTCTCAATAGATAGCAAACAGATGTAACGTTACTCACATGGCCAAACGGGAGATCTATCGGATTGATCTCTGGTTATAACGTGCAGCCGTAAATCACTAACAGCAAGAACGGCAAATGAAGAAATGTCAAGAACCGTAGGGTCGTTCATAAGTCCTAAAATCTCAGATCTCCCCCACTGCATTGTCTTCATTCGAGAAGGGAATTTCGTTTTCTCGTAAAACGGCGACTAGAAAAGTTAAGACGAGTCGCAGGACACAGTATTCCTTTGTCCTTCTGCGCCATTTCAGTAGTCTACCAAAGGAATAAATAATCCGTCGATATTGGGCAGCCAAATCCGAGCATCTCACTAATCCCTTTCAATTTCCGCCATTGGCCTCTTCTTCTAGATGACTTCCGGTCACTTCTATTTTCGCCATATTAGCCTCTTCTTCTAACCGACTTCCGGTCACTTCTATTTCGGCTTCCTCGTCTTTTAGTTTTATCGCGCATCTTTTAGTTGTATACGGTCACGCACGGATGATTCAGGAAAGCGATGTAAGCTACACAACATCGATGTATGTCACTCAAAATTGATGTACTCTGGACGAAATTGATTTATGTTATTTTCAAATTTGTATTATTACGCATAACAATAATTTATTTAACAAAATATTGATGTATTCACGTTCGAAATTTTGTCCGCAAAAAACCCCCATAACGAGCTGTCAAGGAATAAAACTTCTGCAATCGGTAGAAGCCAAAATTAGTCAATTTGTAGATGATACAACGCTCATTTGTAGGGACGTTAACGCGCTCAGAGAATACATGGATGTTTTAAATAAATTTAATGACATTTCCGGCCTTAAATTGAACAAGAAAAAAACTAAAGCAATGTGGATTGGTTCAGCTAAAAATAATAAAACCAAACCTTTAGGCTTTCAACCCTATCAAGAACCGATTAAATCGCTAGGGGTAAATTTATCATATAATCAAGACAGGAATAATAATCTGAATTTTTTTTGTCAAAATACACAAGATGGATACGAAGTTAAATATGTGGCAAACGAGAGATCTAGCTTTGTATGGTCGCACAATGTTAGTTAAGTCCCTAGGCATATCCAAGATAGTTTATGCGGCCTCCATATGCTTAGAGTTCCTGAAACGGTTGTTAAAACAGTGCAAGATAGAATATTCAAATTCTTGTGGAAAAACAAAAAAGACAAAGTAAAAAGAGTAGTAATGTATCAGCCATTCTCTCACGGTGGTGTGAACTTTCCAAATTTCCACACTGCGGTAAAATCACTACGCTTAAAGTGCACCTAACCCCAAAAACTTTTTTTCGCTAAAACAATAAAGCTTATTTTGTGGAGTAACTAGCCGCAAAAATTTTTCGATTTGGTTAAATCTTTGATTTTCTATGGCTCGTCAAAGTACGTGAAATTGCCGCCATTTTGGTCCACGACCGAGTTTAACGGAGAATGGGTCGAGGGCCGGATGTGACGTCAAATCGAGAACACGATGATTCTGAGATTCGCATATTTACTTGTTTCTGTGGGAAAGGCTGGAAAAGTTGTTCGAAAAAAATGCTAGCCAGGTGCGCTGTAGTGTGATGTAGCAACAGTCAACAAACTTACAGGAGGTACTCCGCTTTATGCCATACGTTTTATGGAGAGATGTCCTGAAGAGAAGAAACGTACAAAGTGATGGCTCGATTCGTGCAAAGTGATAGCTGTCTAAGAGTTCGGTGATCTGTTCCATAGAGTATTTCAAACCAGATGATCTCGCTCGATGCCTGGATTTTCAGAGAGAAGAAGGGATTTTGCTGACTCAGTGACTTAAGCGAGACGAATTCGGAATAACCGTCCATCGATTCATGAAGCCGTTGTTGCATCTGATCTGAGAAACAACAGCAGTCAGTCGGCACAGCCGACAGATAGTTTTGTATTTGCCCACTACTAATCTTAAAACTCCATTTCTGAAGCCATACAGGTTTAATTCCTGGATATTCAGTAACACACTTTAAGGTAACATCAGCACCAATATCTTCAAGAACAAGATCACTCTTCTGAGGGTTGTCCAATATACCCGCATAGAGTCGAGTCGTGTATGGTAGGTATCGGCTCGAGTCACCGGAAGTCTAGTCGCGAGAGACTTAGTGTAAAATACATCAAGGATACAAGTAGGGTATGAAAAGTTCACGACTCGATACGACTCGACTCGAGTCGTTACGACTCGTCTTAGTAAAAGTCTACTCGACTTATTGGAAGTCTAGTCGCGAGAGACTTAGCGTAAAATACACCAAGGATATGGGGCAGGGTAAGAAAAGTCGGCGACTCGACTCGAGTCGTTACGACTCGTCTTAGTAAAAGTCTACTCGACTTATTGGAAGTCTAGTCGCGAGAGACTTAGCGTAAAATAGACGACTCGAGTCGATGCGGATGTATTGGACATGGATGACTCTTCTTTGAGTCTTGACAACCTTCTAACTCACTCTAAATTATATAATAATAACAACAATAACATTCGCTGATGTTTTGAAGGGAAGCGACGCTACAATTTCCACACTCGCAGGAAAAGAACACAAACATTGTGTCATGGGATAATCATTTTGGTCTACGTTGAACGAGTGAAGTTAAAATAATTTGAGAAAGTTAACGGACTTGACTTTTATTTATACGAAAGTATGTTAATGCGAGATCGAAGAATGCGCGAATTTAGTAAATATACGCACCACACGCTACAGTCTCTTTGACTTCTACATATCATTGCCTTCGGGTCTGTCCATCAGAGCTCGTTCGAGTTCTTTGTCAGCATCCACCTCATTTTGTCTATCCATTCTTCGTTGGGCAGAGAGTTGTCAGCATATAAATCAGCTCGGCCGTCATCATTTAACTATTCACTTTGCTTTGTTTACAAGTGCGAGTCGTCATTCTCTTCAGCGATATAATAAATTTCGGAGTCTTCTGAGTCAAAGCTCATTTCAGAATCCGACGAAGTAGAAGATATTATTGATAAAAACAGAAATCTGTCGACTGTGGAGCCCCCAGCGAAAAACTTGTGCGGCAAAAAGGCTTCCACGCTCACACCCGACTGGGACAGCCGAAGCTTTCGTTCTCGAAGTGACGTCACGGCTTTACTCTCCCCAGACTCCTTATGTTCGGTCGTGAACCATACGAAACTCGGTTTCAAGGGGGCACAGAAATTCGAGGATTTAACCAAATCGAAAAATTTTTGCGGCTAATTACTCCACAAAATAAGCTTTATTGTTTTAGCGAAAAAAAATTTTTGGGGTTAGGTGCACTTTAAGCTGGTTAGGCAGATTTTTAAATTGTACAAATGAAACCTGGCAAGCCATTCCTAATAGTTACTTTAACAAATGTGGAGGATTGCCGTTCCTATTAAAATGCAATTACGACTCTAAGCACTTTGACAAGAAAATGCCTCTTTTTTATAGTGAAATGTTAGACTATTTCAAGGAAGTACGCAGTGGTTATCCTGATGTATACAACAGTGAGTTTATTCTTTGGAATAATAAAGAAATCACAATAGAGAGCAAATCTATGTTTTGGAAATGTTTGTTTGATAAAGGAATTTATTGCGTTCAGGATTTACTTAATAGAGACGGTAAGTTCTTATCGCTGGAAAATTTAGAAAGGAAATATGTTGTACAACTAAATTACTTAAAATATTTTCAACTCATTGCTGCAATTCCGAATTATTTGAAGAGAAAAGCTCAAACAACTGCTATGACAAACAGAAATATATTTGAGGAATGGGATACTTTCTATTTGTCTGAAAACCAAGTTATCTCTTTAAATAAATTTAGATGTAAAGATAATTACAAATTACTTCAGGAAAAAGTTAGGACAGAGCCTACCGCTGTTAAAACATGGTGTAGACGTTTTCCGAACTTTGACTCTAGTTGGAAAGAGATCTTACACAAAATTTACAAAACAACGAGTGACAAAAAGTTAAGAGAATTTGGTTTTAAGGCTTTCCACAGAATTTTAGTCACTAATAAGGAACTCAAGCTATTCAAAATCAGGAACGATGACACATGTTTTCAATGCAAAAATCCTGATTCATTAGAGCACACCTTTTTGGAGTGCCCTATGAATGTTCAATTTTATCAAGAAATCTTATCGTGGTTTAACACCCTAAACAACACTCGCATAAATTTATCGGTGGACCAAATTTTTCTTCAGAATTACCCCCCTCCTGCTATAAGTGACAACCTCCGACGCCGACTGGATCTGCTTATCTTACTATTAAAAAGGTACACGTACAGTTGCAAAATTAATGAGAAAACCCCTAATAATTTACAGTTAATAAATAAGATAAAAATGCAGTGGAAAATTGAGAATCTAGCCTAATGTAGTACAACATTGTTAACAAACCTCTTCGTGTGTTATATTTTTTTTCTTTCCGTGTTTTATTACATGTACATACTTGTATTATTGTAGAATGATTTTAATTAAAGGAAAGCATTGTAATTTAAAAAAGAAAAATCTTCACAGACACCTCGAAAACGCCAAGAAGCGGCCGTCATTTTGTTAACAAGGGCACACTGCTACGCTTCTCACTATCTATCACAGAATAGATAGTGAGTAGCGTAGCCAATCAGCGGAACTGCATTCGTGATAGAACGCTAATAGATTTATACTAAAACTCGATAGAAACACGGTACATGTTTTCTATCTCTTAATCAATATAGGCTGGGAAGTGGTCATAGCAGGCCATAATATTTAATCGGGTAAACTGTAATGCAAGGAGCACTTGTACAAACAGCAGCGGAGTGAAGCCGGATCTTGGTTTAGATCAGCATCAGTAATGTATTAAATTTACCCTTTGTATCCGTCCGTTGTATCAAGTTTTCTCTTGAGTGTGCGCATTTAGTTGTGTTTTTTCCTCAGCCGTTTTTAGTATAGACACTTCATTCCTGTATGGCGATAAAGCGGAAAAAGAGATGACTGATCCCAAAATAGCTTGTACTACGAAATGGTACATTTATGTATGTCTGGATTTATGAAAACGGTGCTTAAGAGCCCTACCCCTATAACCCTTCAGTATTTCATCTGGATTTCTCTAAACTCTAAGGCTGCCTCCAAGCCATGAAAACGGGCGAAAAATAGAGACAGGACGGCAATAAAAGGAAGATAAACGGGTAAAAGAAGGAAAAAAGGACTGACTTTCCTTTCATGCCAAAAAATTGCCCTCACGAGCGAGACATTTGCTCAAAGTTTCTTTATTTGATAGCTAAACAGTACAAATAAATTTGATTTGCTTATTATGTTGAAGAGAAACAACATATAATTAAAGTTTGTAGCTCGGAGAATAAACACACCAACAAAACAGCTCGAAAGAGTTATCCAGGGTCATCCAGCAGAAACGTGACAACAACAATAAGTGTCGCACATGGCCATTTATCGATTTCAATATTTCTTCCTTATTCATCTTAATTTATTTCCTATTATATTTTTCGACGTTCTCAATTTTTAAGTTTTCTTGTCACCACTTCGCTGCGATGGCCAGAATGTTGTCTCTATTTAGCAACTGTCGTTACAAATTTCCTGTTTTCTTTTCTATTTCTGCAATTAAGTTTCTTCGATTTCATGATTCCCTGCTGATAGTTGACACTTCCATCAAGTCAATTCCATATTGTCTGGATGTTGTATACGGCATCTGTCAAATATGCTGCCTCGGTAGTTCTGCCTATTTCTTGTCAAACTCTTGCATTCCGTCATTCTTTATTTTGAATTCTGAATTCTGGCATTATGTTGCCTCGATTCCGTGTCCGATTTTTGTCTCGATCATTCCGCCATTCAAATTCCTTAGTTTGCATTCTGTATTCTGTAATTATGTCGCCTCGTTTCCAAATCCATGTTTGATTTGGGGCGCCTTGAAAGAAAAAGGCGTGAAAGTATCACGTGACCAAAAAAGGCGGGAATATGGGTTCCAGAACAACTAAAAATGGCGGATGTGGTTTCACTGGAGTTCGACGGTAAGACGCTCGGTTTTACGCCTTCAAACTTGAGCAAAACATGGTTGCTCGCTTTTTTAGTGTACAGGAAGAGGGTTTACATCTAAAGGTGGTGCATAATGGTAAAACCGAAAACATCTCGCCGTTATAAAATGGCAGATTCTTAGTGTCTTAGGGAACCACTAATACACATGTGATTCCATTTAACACGAGTGAAGACAGTGACATCGGGCTCGGCTGTTTGATTAGCACTGTTGCAAGTAAAGAAAGCTAGGGTATGTTGCTTCATATCACCGAAATCATATATATTTATTCATCTTTACAAGGCTTCGACAGAGACTGCTTTAGCGAGACGTCCTTGTGTTTCTTGCATTGTAACAATCAGATTCGATCGAGCTTTTGTCTCTTGAGCCTAGCCTGATGTTTAGTCTGTTTGGTTCTCAAATGATGAAG
>JAHPZR010009477.1:2500-15878 GCA_019787425.1 Platygyra sinensis | reverse complement strand
TGCTGTTTGAGTGTTGACGGGTATCAGTTGGGATGCTGATTGAGTGTTGACGGGTATCAGCCGGGATGCTGATTGAGTGTTGACGGGGTATCAGCCGGGATGCTGATTGAGTGTTGACGGGGTATCAGTCGGGATGCTGATTGAGTGTTGATGGGGTATCAGTTGGGATGCTGATTGAGTGTTGATGGGGTATCAGTTGGGATGCTGATTGAGTGTTGACTGGGTGTCAGTCGGGATGCTGATTGAGTGTTGACGGGTATCAGTTGGGATGCTGATTGAGTGTTGACTGGGTTTCGGTCAGGGTGCTGATTGAGTGTTGATGGGGAAGAGAGAGGCACCATGACAGCCAAACCCAATTGCACATCTGCTCAACTATGTCTCGGGTTTGCATAGCTTTCAAGAATTCTCCCAACCCTCTGAGTGTTATGATAAGGGTCTGTAAACACAGAAAGAGAGGGGTGGCGAATGATAAAATCCGAGACTCGCCGAGACGCCAAGATCCTTGTTAAAAATCTGAGCCCGAGACTCCTTGGTAAAAAGTTTTGAGACTCAAAAAAAGTAAAAATCAAACCATATAAATACAAGACTTTGAGACTTATCAAAAACACTTTCAAGATTTTGAGATCCTGCCAAAATTTTCTGAGACCCACATTTTTCGAGGTACCATTCGCCTCCGTACCCCTAAAAAGTGCTGTATTGCTTTTATAAAATGATTCTTAAAAAATACGTGCAAATCTGAAACAACCTTGTTTACATACTCTGATCTAAACACACCTATCCACCAATGAGAGCGCAGGTAGTGGCTCAGTTATTTTATAAAACATAATATAATTATACACTTGTTAGTTAACTATGAGTCTGTAATACAGTTTCAGCACCCTAATGTATAAACATGATTATAAATCTCACTCAATGGAATGTGAATCAACATTTGTTACAAACCACTTACCTTATTTTTGAGGCCTTTCAAGTTCTTTTTCCCATCAGCTTCATTGATTTTTACAGCTGTGAAGTTGTTTTATCAAGTGATTTGAGAAAAAAACAAAGCATAAAGCTTCAACCACTTTGCATTCATAATGCGGTTGTTTTGAAACTTTAAATTTAAATGTCTTTATGTTAAGGAGTTGCAAAACATTTACATTTTGTGATGCCTTGTAAGAACGAAGACAAAACAATGTAATTAAACTCTTGAGAGTGAACAATACTGACTGGAAATCATGTTTAAGGTGTTGTTAAAACTTTACAATACATTGATAATGGGTCTCACTAACATTACACTTGTACTGAGCCAAGGATCGATACAGTACTGAATAGTAGTTAATGAATGTTATGGTCACAATTACTGTATCTCAGTTTGAGAGGTTGGCTTGGATTAGCCTGGTGTGCTCATTTCTTCTTTGCTTAATCTTCCTCGAAGGTATGAGAAAAACTTGAAGTTTCACAGGTTTTGGTCAGTGGATGATGAACAGGTACATTGCATGTTTGCTGTAATGCTTCATTCTTGGTGCCTTACTTGTGTGTTTTATAAAGCAAAGAGCTTGAATCTCCTGAATCAAGAAGATGGTGCCTGGGCGAGAGACTCCCATTTAAACTGGAGGGGATGCTCTTTGTAAATTTTGAAAAATAAACCTAATAAGCACTGAGATACTGTTTTGTGGACGTGGCTGGAAGTGTTTTTCACCCCTAATAGTATGTTGCAGTTAATTTTTGGTTTCCGTTAATTTTATAATTTAACCAGTTAGTTTTTTCTAACTAGGTGATTTTATTTTTAACTAGTTAGTTTTTTTCTAACTAGGTGATTTTATTTTTAACTAGTTAGTTTTTTTTCTAACTAGGTGATTTTATTTTGAACTGGTTCATATTTTTCAAACTGGGTTGAAATTTCCAAACCAGGATACACCTGTAATTTGTGTCAAAGGGGAAGGGTGAGTCTGGGACCAATAACTTATTAGACCAACAAATATGAGCAAATTTGCAACGATTGCTTGTGTGGCATAGTGGAGATGAAGATGGACTCTAAAGTCAGAGGTTTGGAGTTCAAATCCAGGTGAGTGCAAAATAATAATAAAAAAAACTGGGGGGGGGGGGCTAGGTCTAGGGATAGGGTCAAGGGGTCAATAGGGTTAG
Source organism: Platygyra sinensis (assembly GCA_019787425.1). Lineage (NCBI taxonomy): Eukaryota > Metazoa > Cnidaria > Anthozoa > Scleractinia > Merulinidae > Platygyra > Platygyra sinensis. The sequence goes on along the minus strand of JAHPZR010009477.1, from coordinate 13,751 downwards.
GGATAGGGTTAGGGGGGTCAATAGGGTTAGAAATTGGTATAGGGTTAGAGCTGGTGGTGAGCGTGTTACTCTTTTTGAGAAACACCCCCCCCCCCCCCAAAAAAAAAAGTGGAATAATCACCTAGTTAGAAGAAAACTAACTAGTTGAAAATAAAATCACCTAGTTAGAAAAAAAGTAACTGGTTAAATTATAAAATTATCTGGAACCAAAAATTAACTGCAACAGGCACCGAGATCCTGTTTTGTGGGTGCGGCTTGAATGTTTTTTTTTTCACTCACACGAGGTAACAATTCTAAGGCATTCATTACCTCCTGCCATATTTAAATTGGTCCTTAAAGGTTCCGTGGAAGCCTTTGAGGCTGAACACCTGAAGAGGTACCAAAATAAATTTTTTAATCCCTAAAAGATATGACAAGCAGCCTCATCATTCTATATGGGAATCTCCCCCCCCCCCCCTTGAGGAACATTGTAAACCTCAACAAGGAACATTTGACTGACTGTATACTTACAATGGTACAAAAAAGAATTAACAATTATTCTTTGAAATCGAGGTGAATAGTGGCAGAATATTTACCGAGCCGCGAAGCCGCTCGGTAAATATTCTGCCACTATTCACCGAGATTGAGAAGAATAATTGTTTTAGTATATACACAGGAAGTGATCTCAACAACATTTTCACAAGGAAACCATTAAAAATCGATTTAATTGACCTCTCAATTCATGCGTGGAAAACGTGCAAGCGGTACAAAGCATGGGCGAACTCGCGAAACTATTTACAGAATCTTTGAACATGGAAAATCTGTAGTTAATCTTCGAAAAAACACCGTGACAGTCTAGAATAATGGTCCTTAAACACCGTTCAAATCAGTGTGAATCAAAAGTATGCTTTATTCAAAAGTATGCTTTATTTTTGTTTGGCTTACGCATTATTCACTCGGTAGGGGGTGAATAATGCTCATTAGCCAGAGATAGCGAACCAATCAGATTGCTTAAAACATCAAGATCACTGAGTGTGTATATACTAATCTCTAATATCCAAATTAGAGAACATTGCAAGGTGTTACTGTGATAATGCACTGAATACGCATGAAAAGATGTTGTTGTTGTTGTTGTTGACTAAGAAAGCATAACTTCATAACTCTCTGACAAAAACTAAAGGATTAAGCTAACTATTATTTCTCAATTTCTTTTTAACCTACTGTATGCATGTTGTTCACTTGCTGATTAAACTGACCTGTTAATTCAGAAGTGTCTAATCAGCTGGGGTGACACTTCACAGGTGAACAGCGCAGGTTGTGAGGAGATCACTGGGGCATGGGTAAACTTTGTGGGTCACACATATGATAATAATTATTATAAGCAAAAAAAACTGAACTTAAGATTTTGATAGCCCAATAAAGGATGATCTTTGTTAGAACTTTCTTCAATGACACTCTTAAACCACCTAGCCAGGGTTGTTAGCGAAATTTAAAGTGTATAACGCTATCCATTGGGTAAATCACTGAGCAGCGCATAATTTGTTAACACTTACCAAGTGGATAGTGATTTATCTGGTGAATAGTGTTATCCCACCTTCAAATGAGAGCTTGTTCCTTTGGCTTGACATGCCACATGTAACATCCAATCCTAGACCTATGTTTGTTTTTGCATGTTCTAGTGGAGATCAAGACCTTCAAACATGACCCAATCCTCGAAAAAAAGTTTTAATTTTTACTCTCTTGTTACTAAGGTATGGGTCGCACTTGGGAAAAGTTTTCATCTTTGCCTGCAAATTAAAACCACAAAAATTTGAAACCGCAACCGGAAAGGAAAACTTTCAGACAGAAACGGAAGGTCGCACTAGTGGGAGAAAATCGTCAGTAACCAGATACTAAATACCCCGTTGTTTACCCATGTGTTTTCGAAAGACATGATATTGATCGCGATCTAAACCGAAAGAAGTATGAGTCCTGTTGAAGGAGTGCTCATAGTTAAGGTGATTCTTCTTCTGTTCGTTCAGCTTAACCCACAGCAGTTTTTTGTCTTTCCTTGTTGAATGCAAGATTGGCAGACAAAATTAATGTTTGACGGTTTTAACAGCGGCCATGAGCAGAGAAAGAAATCGACGTCGCCAAAGAATTCTTGCCTTAGGACTCTATCGCCTGGGTCATGGGAATTCATGTGTGAGCATTGGGCCAAAAAAAAGTCAACTCCATTTATGATTAAAGACCGCGAACTAGAACTGAACTTCCCGCGCGTATCGTTTTTCATGTTACACTGACAAGCGTTGACAGTTACCGCTCTGATTCCCATTGTTTGGCTCGACTTTTCGAAAATCTGCCTGCCCCACCCAAGCACTACGGCGTCTTTGATGTTCTGCCGATTCACAAAGTTTTTGCTAAACCTGGGGTCGCACTAGGCAAAGGCCCATGATGACAGATTTCCACCACAAAGTAAACAAATTGTGGCAAAGATTTGCCAAGTGCGACCCATGCCTAACAGTGATTAATCCAACCCAAAATTTGTCACTTGACTGCGCCTAACAAGAGAGTATCAACTCCTCCCTTACATCTCTCTCTTGTCTTACATGTAGATTCACACAGAGTACAGCTCTCTCAGGTCAATTGTGGTTACAAACTGGGAGGAAACAATTAAGATGCCGCTCAATGAACCAGCTCCTGGGAAAAGGAAGAGCCAGATACAGGTATCATTCTAAGGGCGCGTTCGTTTGGGATATTCCGGAATAAGAATATATTCCGGAATATATTCCGGCTATTCTGCTCCTGGGAGCAGAATAGCCGGAATGGAAATCCAGGTATTCCGGAATGAGAATAGCTCCCAAACAAACGCTTACTCACATTATTCCAGTTATTCTTATTCCGGATGGATCCCAAACAAACGCGCCCTAAGAATTATGTTTTTGCTTTTCCTTGGTCCTGTTGGGCAGAAAGTAATTTACTTGATCTTATAAGTGGGAAACCTGACCCAGCAGGGTTAATGGTTGTGCACTGGAGCCTGGATCAGAGAGTTAAATGACACTGATCCCCACCAAGGAATAAATGAGAACCAGTGAACTTAATGGTGGGGGAGACGTAAAAGTTTTTTTTCCTCACTGTAAGTGTATAATGTTGTTGAGTAATTGGAAACAATTTTGTTTTGGACTTTGTTAAACTTTCATTGTCACATTTCAGGAGTATGTTGACTATTATGGAACAGCTGGAGTACAACACATCGCCCTCAATACTTCTGACATCGTCTCAGCTGTAAGTGATATCAGCTGTGGTTACACCATATACAATAACAAACACAATCAGCAAATTAAGCAAGCTGTCTAGATTACTTAGTACAACATCAGTAAGACCATTTCATGCTCACTGGTAGATCCTGGATGGTCATGCTGTATTAGAAACAAATCTTATTAATTATTCATAACTTGAATTAGACTTGAATAGATTGGAGGAATTGTGCCCACACATGAAAATAAAAGTTGTTTTGCACGCTTGAAACTGTTTAGAAGGCAGGTAAAATATGATGGATGATGCTGATGTTATCTGATGGTGCTTTAATGAAAAAGAACTAGGTTGTATAATTCAATAAAATATCCTAACCTCCCCCACCCCTCTGGAAATTCCAATTAAGCTTGATACATTTCTTTAATTTTTCTTGGTCTTACAGAGCCACTTCCCCCCCCCCCCCCAAAAAAAAAAAAAAAAAAAAAAATCCCAGGAAATTCCAACCCCTCCTGTGGTTGAGGGCAGTATGGATAATTTATGGAATTGCACAATGTTATAGGGATCACATACTGGAAAAGGGGCGCTAACTAGAAAGACGGTGCTAAATTGATTTATTACGGTAATTGCTTCCCCCTTATAGATAAGGAATTTGAAGGAGAGGGGAACGGAGTTCCTAGTGATTCCAGACACATATTATGAAAATCTTCGTGCTCGACTTAAGGACGCACCCATCAAGATCAAAGAGGATCTGAATGTGGTGAGTTGAAATTCGAATATTAAAGTGGCGTTGTTACTTCTCTTGGATGGTATTGCTGGTTTCATTCAACCTTTTGAGGAGGCAGCGTGGCCGAGCCCTGGTTGGAGCGCTGGATTTGAAATCCGTAGGTCCCAGGTTCAAATCCCGTTCTGACCGCTAGCTGATGTTGTTCTCGGTAGCCCCGCGTTCAACTTCTCGGCTGCTCTTGTAAATAGCCAACTGGTCTGCCTCCCGCCAGTTGGGATTCTTAACAGTTTATGTTATATTTACAATGTTTGGTTATTTATTTACAGTGTTCCCAATTAGCACAACAGTGCTAAATACATTAGACACTTAAATGAAGTTATTATTATTATTATTATTATTATTATTATTATTATTATTATTATTATTATTACTATTACTATTACTATTACTATTACTATTACTATTACTATTATTATTATTATTATTATTATTATTATTATTATTATTATTTTCTCTGACAATTTTCTAACTATGAGAAAACAGTTTTTGACCTAAAAACCCCATCGGTTCACTTGGTTCCCCAGCTCTCAACATACTAACTAACTTAAAGAAAAAAATACTAAAAATGCTACCGAAACCTTATGAGAAATTTTATTTAAATATCAGTACAATAAGTAATATTGTTAAGAATATTATTAATTATTAAGAATTTGAAATCAAATGTAAACATCAATATGAGCCATACTTGTCCAATACTCTGACAAATTAATGCATAGCATTGTATTGTATTCTATTGTATTGCGACGTTCTCAATTGTGTTGTATTGTTAATCTATTGTTATGTGGATATAATACAATACAATGCTATGCATAAATTTGTCGGAGTATTGGACAACCCTCATATGAGCTGAATAAAACATTATCATTATTGCGTTCGACGAAGTGGAACGCAAGCCTAATTTTGTTCCGTGACTATGGAGAGTTGGTTACCCTGCGTAAGGTTATAGGGTGAAAAATCCACATTCCTGTAAGGGCGCAAAAATGGCCACCCCGGTTAATTTTTGCAGGGGCATGTCACGGCATAGTTATTAACTATGTCACGGCCAGTAAACTGGTACCGTAAGTGAGACATGTCACGAACATGTGAGCACGTGAGCAGGCAAAGCAGACTGTGGTCCTCCTTTCAATGTGCTCTCGATCTCATTCATTCGCCGTCGAATTTTGAGGCTGAGTAGTATTATATTCAATAGTCCTTTCCAGTATGATGTTATTTAAACGTTCGTTCGAGCTCACGATGAGCTTGTTTATTTTATATGTTCACGAACACGATCGCCTAGGCTTTGGGATGTTAACTGTGGAAACAGCTGTATTAAATCCCCGGGCTGTATTTGATTGCATTTGTGGATTTAGTTCCGGTTGCGACAGAAAAGGTCAGTAGTATCCGGTCGAATATTATTTGGAATCAGTGGAAGAGTACTTTAAAGGAAAGATCCGTAAGAGTGAACCTGAACCAGGGAACGGAAATGTAAATACTGTCTACTTTGTTAATCAGGCCAGGGGAAATACTCGGATCAGTCGCACGGAGTTTGTTTACGCGATCAACGAGCACGCGATTGCAAATGTTTACTCAGTTATATTTGAGCTTCCTGCTTTGAATGATGTTCGACAAAAAATATACTTTTACAAATTAGCTTTTGCGCTTAAACATTACGAGTCAATGTGACAATATTTAGCACGAAATTTGAAGGCTGATGTAAATTTTTTAATCCTATTTTAAACTTGTGAGTCTGTGGAAAATGGTGCCGTCACGCAACGCAGTCTTATATCAGACTGGCGTGGACTTTGTCACTGAAATGTCTTTCTGTAAAACCCCGGTTGTTGACGAAAAAAGGTTGGTTTTTAGAGGTTGAGAGTCAGCTAGGGAGATCAGTTAGGGTATTTGTATAAACATTTATACGGCGTCGAACGCACTCTCATAATCTTTGATTACTACTAGTCATTATCATTAAAATAGACTGCGAGCAGTTTGTCGAAAATCCGTGGAGAAGAACGCGTGCGAGCGTGTGAGCGTGACGTGCGAGCGTGTGAGCGTGACGTGCGAGCGGCGATGCCGCGAGGCTTGCGGGCTCTCATTGTTTTGCGTTCTTTCCCACTGTTTTCGAAGAAAAAGAGTCTGTTCGTAGTCTAGACTTAAAACTCAGCTTGTCACTTTCATGTAAAGGATTGCGCTGAACAGGAAAGGAACTGGGCATAACACGACTGAACATAGTACTAGAACCTGAAAAATTATCTGGTTGCGTGGAAAAAAAAATTGACCTGGACCGCGTCAGCAGTGTGAGTCGATGGTGAGAAAATCCCAAGGTCCGGTGAAATGCTGCTCTAGGGACATCCACTTATTACGGACAGTTTAGTTTGTCCTGACCAATAGCTCATATTTTCTCTGATATAAGCCCGCTTAATAGGGACATCGGTAAATACGGAGAACGGACACCTCTCACATGCTAGTGGACACATGGTAATTTGTGCACTGTGTGGAAACAAACTCTTCCAATACGTTAATGGGAGTTTACGAAACGGCGGGTATTAAATCGCTAGCCGGGGAAGGTAACCCGGACCCACCTTATCTACTCGGTAGCAACATGGTTCGTAGACACTTGAGGCTGGTTTTCACTAGCGCATAAGCATAAGCATAAGCCGACATACACAGAAGCAGTAAGATCTCGATAATTAGCGCCTTTTATTAGGGAAATTTCGAACAAAAGGTGCTAATTATCAACATCTTACTGCGTATGTCGGCTTATGCTTATGCTTATGCGCTAGTGAAAACCAGCCTTGAAAGCGTGCCTCTTTGGCGTTCATATTCAGTTAACCTTGTTCCTTTGTATTAGCCCGTGAATATTGTTGACTCTTGCCTTAAGGACGTTCGCGCGAAATTTTTCTAACATTGATTTTTTTCTGAAAATTTTACCATTGAAAGATAATGAGTTACACTCTTTTTTTTCTATAAGAATATATTTTATAAGAATATCGAGGCTGAAATTTGCGAAATTTTAAGAATATTTTAAGAATAAAGCCGAGGCTGAGATTTTGAAAAGGATAGATATAATTTTGTGTGTTGAAACATCTGTAAATACAATACAATTTTATGTTTTTACCTAAACCGTATAAAATTATTCCTTTCTCTGAACGGCGAAACTAGCGAACAAAACGAAAAAAACCTGCACTAGCTGTAGGAAAACTGTTCAACGCTAAATGACAGTTCGATGAACGGTACATGTAATACATATGTACAGTATTCAGCACAAAAGACACGGATGATAAACTAAACCACAAAAAAGTATTAAAATGTCAAACGTCATAAGCTATAATTAAGAATAAAGAATAATACAAGAATATTTTCAGCCCAAAATCGGCAGGAAAATAAGAATATTCAGCCTGAGTCGGAAAAAACAACATTCTTATATAAAAAAAAGAGTGTAGTGATGTCAGAAATGTAAAAAAATTGGGGGGTCACCGACTTCGTTTTGTAGAGAACATGCCCGGAAGAACACCTAAATCTGAGTAAATCGGGCTTCGTTAGAGAAGAAGACCACAGTGGCTGCAAGTCCCAAAATATTCCAATTAGAGCTTTGAAGAAAAGTGTTCTCTGCCAAATATGGTTTAAATGGACCTATAAAGCGAATTTAGTCAACTGATGAAGTTCCGCAAAGAACAAGTTCGCATTTAGTGACCATGTTTCACGCGACTTGCAGCCGTAAGATGGCAGGATTCCATGCCCCTTGGACAGAAATCTTGAAATTTTTTCGACTTCCCACATCGATTTTTTGGTCATTTTTGGACAAGGTGGAGGTAATTGTAAATTAAATCTGTTTCTGAAGAGAAAAGCAGGGGTCACCGAACGTCCAAGATCGTTAAATCCAATCAAAGCTCTAGCAATGGCCATCTGCCCTATCATTGTTCATTTTAGTACTTAGCGCGCGCGCTCATGCATGACGTGGCATGTGAATTTGCGTGCGCAGTAAGGATGCGCAGAAACAATTAGCGCGAACGTCCTTAATCTGATGAACAGATTCTTACACGCGTATTGTACGTACTTCAAGTTTTGTATTATTTTTATAGTTAGTTTTTCATTTCCCTGTTGTTTCTCCTTGTATTAGCTCCAAGAACTGAAGATTTTAGTTGACTTTGATGACAAGGGTTACCTGCTACAGATTTTCACAAAACCTATGCAAGACAGGCCCACTCTCTTCTTGGAAGTTATACAAAGGCACAATCACCAAGTAAGAACAGAGTGGACCCTGTAACTATAAATCGTAAATCTGAAATAAGTCATTTGATTGTGTGCTCGTTGGTAGCTGTTTTCGGCCAGCAGAGTAAACAAGTGAGTTGTAGTACAGGTGTTTGCTGGCTTGCATCCATCTTCTTCAAGAAGACGCGAGCGAATTTTGTGTTCGTAGGCGTTACATGCAGAGAAAAACATAACCTTCTTACCCCAAAGAGCTACCTGAATGTTTTACATTCTGCTACTGAAATGTGCAAAGAGAGCTTCACAGGTCCTGAGAATAAGACAGTTTATTTCTAATGAAAATAAACATTTGTGATGGAATGCAATTGTAAACACAAAGGTAACCCATAGTAAACCAGGGCCGGGTTGTTCGAAAGCTGGGTAACGTTAACCCAGGGTTAAATGTTAACTGAAGCATTATGTTTTCGTGTTTAAAAATGTTCTTCATAATCATTCACAGTTCCATCTCTCTGGCGGTACATTCATGGCCAGGGGATGCAGAATTTATATGAATTCATTTTGATTGCCGCGACAGTAGCTCACCTGTTTTTTTGTTTGTTTGTTGTTTTTTTGCTCAGGGATTTGGAGTTGGAAACTTTAAGTCGCTTTTTGAAGCAATAGAGCTGGATCAAGAGAAAAGAGGAAACCTTCACTAACTGAAAAATTGAAGAAACATCAGGGTCTTTGTCATCGCGTTTTAAACCTTCCCTTGATTTGATCTCTTGAAACTAGTCATACATAATTATAGTCATCATCATTATCGTTCCATTGGAAAAAAAAAAGCAAATCAAATGCCTGGATTGAAAAGTACGGGTCGGTTTTGAATTAAATGGATCCCAAAACTAGGCAGAGAAAAGCACACGTTCTTGCTTGCGCACGCGCGTGTGGTTGAATACGTAGATGAGGGTGAATGAGGGTATTTTTATTAAAGTGCCTATGAAGTAAAAAATGATTGCTTCTTATTTGAAAGGCCTTTTAAAGTATAGAAGAATGGCGTTTTTCTTTTTAGAATATCTTTTTTCGTTTTAGAGATATTTACGTTTTTGTGAGTAAAGTGATGACGTCATAGGTGGTTTTGCTAATACAGTACAGCACTCAATATAGAATATCTCTGGAAATATTAAAGCGGTGTTCTTCAAACTTGGCATCAGGACTGTACATCACAAAAGAAGTCAAATGACATCTGTCGTGCTGTTGCCATGACAACAGTTATGCCGCTGGTCATGTTTTGATTGAGAATAAAATTTCCAGATTTTATCCTAAACAAGGATCATCCACTCACAACAACCTAGTGGGGATAGTTAAGGCAATATGGGAACCATTTGTGTGCCGAGCTAGACCTTCTGTCTCACTTTAAAAGAATGCAATTGGAGATATTTGGTTTTTCACAGAAAGAGACTGGAGCCGAGAGTGTTGCCATGGCAACAACATAGTAGACGTCATTCTGTTTCTTTTGTGATGTATGTTTCTGGTGCCAAGTTTGAAGAACACTGCTCCAATATTTCTGGAGGTATTCTTGATTGAGCGTTGTACTGTTTTAGTGGAACCACCTATGACGTCATCACTTTCCTCATTTGGATAATGCAAAAACGTAAATATCTCTAAAAATGAAAAAGATATTCCAAAATGAAAACGCCATTCTTCTTTACTTTGAAAAGCCTTTCAAATAAGTAGAAATTATTTTTTACTTCATAGGCACTTTAAGGCAACTGAATACTTTGTAAGTCCAGGCAACGTTTTTTAAAAACGACATTGTTATTTTAAGTTTTAAGGGGAAATAGACTTTGTCAATATAGAGGTGAAATCAGACATGATCTATGTTAATAAATATTTGTCCAAAATCAAATTGTGTTTCCACTGTTTTTAAGGGTGATTACGCCTGTCTTCGCAATTCTAAGGAAAAAAGGATATCATACAACCAACGCAGTCTCGAGTGAATAAAGAAAAAAAAGATCATTGAAAAGCGTTGGCACTTCCTTCCTAGTGATGTAGCAGTGTTCCCAGAACTCTCCATCTTTTGCCGTCATTAACCGCTTAATGCCATTGCTCTTAGTGGCAGTTGCCCTTTTAAATGTTTAGAAGTAGTGTTTACTGCGTTTCCTTCTGTTTGGTAGACACAAGATAAATCACACGGGCACTGTTTCTCTTTTGCTTCTTTATCTCACAACTTGTACCGAATAAGTACTAACGAATGAAGATCTCCTAGCTAAGTGAGGTCTTGCAGACTGTTGAGATTTTACGAAGCGAAACTCGGAACTCTGTAATAACTTGAGATCACCCTGCCTCTATTTTCTCAGCAGGCAGTGTCGAGCATTGCCTTAGATACTTCACAAACTTCAATAAAAACTTCAATAAAAACATTACGCTGAATTGGCGTAGTAAAGCAGTCCTGCACTCAGCGTGTTACAAAAGAGATTCATCTGCTATCAGTATCAAATCTTTTTTGCCTTCTATTATGTCTCTGGTCCAAAGCGATATACGTCTGTGCAGAGGGATTAGCGTGCAGTCGTTGAAACAGTCACGTGCAAGTACTCGAGCCAATGGCATAAGAGTGATCACGCTTTGTCTTCTAGACGTAGATTGGCACCCCACAATAATATCTTATCAATGATGTCTTGTTTTCCTATTTACATTTCTAGTCGAGTGGCTGTTATTACTATTATTATTATTGTTATTATTATCATCATTGTTATCCTATCTATAACAAAATTCTCGATCGTGATTGGTTCTCCAGTAATCGGCGCGTGATCACGTGGGTGTCCAATTATAGGTGTCCGATTTGAACTTTTTGTAATTGGATACCCACGTGATTTTCACGTCAAATACGTGCGCTTTGATGGCTTCCTTCGCAATGTTTTCTGCAGTTTTCAAAGCGCTACAGACGTTTTCGCTCAAAGAAGTTCTTAGAAGACATTATTTTAATTCCGAAATTTGTTACAGATACGATTAATTAGTAATTGGACCTCGTGTCGTACAATTCTGGGAGTAATCGTGCTAGTAATTTCAAATCGGCCTCGCGCTTCGCGCTCG
>JAHPZR010009476.1:0-7500 GCA_019787425.1 Platygyra sinensis | reverse complement strand
AAACACCAAGACTAGCCACGACAGCAACAGCAGAGACGGCAGCACCAACAACTGCAACAAGTAAGTGAGTAAGTAAGTAAGTAATTTTATTTAGTCAGGGTGGCCCATTCAGCATTGCGCAGTGAGTCTGATATCTAGAGGGGCCCTGGACTAAAAAAAAACAACAACAACAAGACACAAAATATCACGATAACCTAAAATTCAAAATAAAAATTAAGAAGAACATGGATAAATTTGAAACTGATAAACAAGCATGCATTAATTTATAATAATCTAGCGTCTATTAGATTTAAAAAATATAGGTATTAATTAAAACTTTAAAAGAAGAAAGCGACTCTGCCTTTTGCTTGCTACTAGGTAATAGATTAAAAATTGTGAGCCCGAATATCTAAAAGTTCTTTTTGCAAGGCTAAGTTTAACTTTGGAAAGGTGCAAATCAGATCTTGTGCGAGTATTGTAGCTATGTACATCGTAATTTCTAGTGAAATAGTCACTCAAGTATTGAGGTGCTAGATTGTTAAGACATTTATACACTAAGACACATTTATGTCTTTTTCCGTTTTGTTTCTAACTTAGTCCACCCTAAAACATTTAAAGTGTCATTAGAAGAATCACGCCTTAAAACGATGCGGACGGCGCCATTTTGTAAACGCTGTAGAGTTTTGCTGGAGGTGGCTGACAGTTCACCCCAGGCGGTGTCTGTATAACATAGGATTGGTTCTATAAGTGTAATATAGACACACTTCGCTGCTTTAAGAGTAAGGCATTATCTTATTCGTGCTTAAAGTCCCAATCGCTTGTTGACTTTGTTACAAATAGTGTCAGTGTGCTCTTTCCAGTGAAGTTGTTCGTCGAGTATAACCCCAAGGTAATTAAACTTCGTCACTCTCTCTATGGCCTTTCCTTGAATCTGCAGTACAAAGTCTGAAGAGGTTTGCAATAATGATATGATTGGTTATATGATTTTTTTTCCTAATTTGATCTTGAGCAAAAGAAAAATTAAACAAAAATTGTAAGAAATAACCATATCTCTTAGAAAACGCCAGCGTGAAGTCAACCGCTCACGCGAAGGTGTGTTGACACATCAAGTCTGTTATAGTTGGCGAGAAAACTACTGTTGGCTGAGTAACATCATTAAAACAAAGAACGATGGTGGTTATTCCATATATGAGATACAGAAGACGTTTTACTGCAACCTTAGTTATTGCAGTAATGCGGGGAAAGGGGACAGAGAGGGAGGCTCCTAGTCTAAGCTTCAAGATATATCATATCCATTTAAGTTATTTTAGGATTGCCGGAAACAGCGGGAGTGCATTTCCTTTCACGTCCGCATGATTCCATTCTTTGGGTGATCATTCAATTTAGCAAAGGCGGTTTACGGGGAAATACGCTTTGATCTAGTCTGCTGATAGAAGGGCCTTAACGGGTAAATTGGAAAGAGTTGGTATTTGTAGATGGATATAAATCAAAGTGGGAGTTTTTCACAACTTGTTAGGGCGGAAATGCAGTTCAGAGTGGTCAACAGAAACATCAAAACGTTCCGGCTGGACATGTTATGAAGGTCGTGGCGGCTGTTATGGACTATGCACTGCGGATTTTTTTTTAATGGGGTTCACGCCCCGATGGACTTCGACATTGACATTAGCAACAACGATTTTATCCTCACACTGAAGAGAGAAAGCTCTCATTAGTGCAAATTAACGAAAATGGAATAAAACGGGGTATAAACATAATAATGGAAGATGACACCTCCGTCTTTGCTGGTTTTCTCTGTTGCATTGGAAAAGCAGTCACAAGAACTGAGTCATCCCTTTCGCTCGGTGCAGTGTAGTTTGGTTTCTGGTTCAAAATCATTTTTTGTCGCCTGCATGGCACTCATGATATAGTCGTTTAATTGAAAATGGATTCTGTCGCTGATCACAATTGAGTTGTTTTGTTTCTCCGTCGTGAATTCAAAATTACTTCTGCCCAGGCTTCTGTCGCTGATCGCTTCGCTCCAACCTACAGGAGTTGTTTTTCGCCGTACCAGCATTCCGGCACAACTATAGTTCTGTTTTTAAATTTCCATGATCGCCATGCTTCTAGTTGTTTAGTCGCTGTGCCGGCATTCAAAGTTATTTCCCTCGCTGAGCGCTACTGTCTAAGACCCTCCAAGGTATTTGTTATTGTACTTAAAATTACTTCTGTCACTGGTCGTCCCACTTCCAGCTGTTTCCACGTTATTTCTCTCTGGTCGACTCGCTGCGAGCTATTTTTTTTACTGCACCGCTATTCAACATTATTTTTGTTGCTGATCACCTCGCTCCGAGCTGTTCTTTTGTTGAGTTATCTTCTCGGCTGGTCGCTACACTTCGAGTTGTTTTATCAGCGCTGTTAAGTTTCAAATAAACTTCTGTCGCGTGGTTGAAAAATGTTATGTTAAGGTATAGTATTCAAATTGGTTTCTGTCGAGAATCGTTAGTCTTCGAGTTGTTTTATTTTTGGATTCAAAATATTTTAGCTACCCTCCGAACAGTTTTGCAGCTCGGCCAGAATTAGTCCTGTCTCTGGGTTGAGAGCAGCTTTCTCACTGGGTTCAAAACTATTTCCGCCGCGCGTGGGAACCAAAATAGTTTTCTAATAGTGTACTTATATTTCTTTCGTAGATGCCTTTGGAGGTATCAGGATCGTTACAGACCTCTGATTGAAACAGTATTTAATGTTATGTTACAATATCGAACAATACGATACTTCTCTGATTGTTGTTTACAAATGAAAGCAAATAAATTCTTACTTGTCGTCATCGCTGTTTTCTTTGATTCGAATTCTCGAGGGACAAACTTTGATATTTCTTCATGCATCCATCGTTTTTATTCATAAGAGCTTGTGGTTCTTTATTTCCACGCAGACCGTCCTTTCAAAATTCCCAGATCAACGGGTGTAAGGTATCACGCGGACGTCTGGGAAGATAGACTTCCGTTTCCGCCTGAAATTATAAATAACTTAGTGGTATCGACATATTCCAGTCAACGCCCTCAATGTTACTCTCTGTCCCTTCATTTTCTCTTGATACTGCTAACGACTACAGAAAAAAAAAAAAAAAAAAAAATACTATTCCCGTTTATTCGCGTGGAATTGTGGGCTTAACCGATCAGCAAGCCGCCTTCACACATGCGGAAAGTTCGATCTTGCAAAGGCGAGCACAGCGGCAAAATGACTGCTCATGATCCAAGTCGCTTAAGTGATTTCCGCCAGAGAAGGAATGGGCACTATAATATTTCCGTAAAAACAAACTAAGTCAAAATGGTGGTAATTTAACATTCCCGGCAAATGTTTTGTTTTTGCCGAGGTTAAGGTCGTCACAAAAACCAGCTAAGGTTATTACGCTGAAGACAGGTTCCGTGAAAGTTTTCTTTCACATATCTTTATTAACAAAAAACTGCAGTTGTGGTAACAATGTTGAATCTTCTGTTCGAAGTCGGGAATGAAGTTCGTGTTTATCGTAGCAGCGTCAGTATTATTGGCTTTCGCATTTTCTGATACGGAATTGCCTCTTGCGAAAATGTGTTGTATGAGGGGAAAAACATGGGACAAATTTGTTTGTCGCCGACAAATGATCTCTCTTAACGCAGAAATGGCCTAGGGTAGCGAACGTCGAACGTGGAAATTTCGTCAGCGAATATCACTGGCATATATTGGGGACCACGAACAATATTCGCCCCTACCCTTTGCCTAACTAGCAAAGCTATTTCAAGTCTTCGACGAGACGGGGAAAAGCATGCCTTAGTATCGACCCGGAACAAGGTGGTGAACTAGGTTACCGGCGAAGTTTTTTTTAAAGAAAGGGAAGGCAACCTATCTCCCAGGATACAATCTGTTGCCAGTCCCTGAGGCCTGGAACAGATCAGGTTCTAGGAGGAGGGGGTAATAATACTTAAGCTGCCATATGGTTATAAAAGTTTATACTACAATGTGAACGCTTATGCTATTCAAAATTATATGTAAAACTGGAACTGTTTATTTTATTTTTTTTTAATTATAGACCAGCCTAGAAACTCCACCCATGTGACACCCATGGGTGCCTCACCAGCCACAACAAATGAAGTATGCATTGCAATAGGCTAGTTTCGAATTGTGCAGAAACAAAAGAAAAGAGTCGAGGTTCAGGGGAATAATTAGCATTTTGTATTGTTCATAACAAACGAAAATGCAAATTATTCCCCTGAACCTCGACTCTGTTCTTTTGTTTCTGCACAATTCGAAACTAGCCTATTAGATTGGTAGCCAGGCAATTGCAAGCGACCAAGTAAAGCATATCCCTGAAGACTACATTAATGAATTGATTATTTGAAAGTTGAATCCGCTAATCGCTTCAAGAAAGCAATAGTGAATTGATTATTGAAATGTTGAAATACCTAGTCATTTCAAGAATCAATATTTTATTTAAATGGATTTTTTTTTAACATTAAACCCATCAGCCATACTCTTGGAAGTACTAGTGGGTTTAGTATTCCAGTTATCATTCATTATTGCATTCTTGAAATAACAAGCGGGTTCAATATTCCCTCAATCAATTCATAAATGTAATCTTGAGTGGTACCCTTCACTCGGTTTGACTGTAAAAACAGGCTCACTTAAAAATATATATAAATAACAATAGAAACATAAGCTTACTGCTCACTCGCTCTCGTAAGGTCAATCATCTGCAAGATCTTACTACTGCACAATCAACGAACGTGAAAATGTTCGGAGAATGTTCGGAAACGTTCGTCTGGCCTTCGGAACAATTTTGGAAAATGTTTGGGAATTTCGGAAAGTGGCCGGAAATCTTCGGAAAATCGTCAAAAAGTGTGGTCATAAGTATGTTTATATAATAAACAGAATATTACATGGCCGCTTGTGGATACGAATTTTATCTTCTTGTGTTCAACCCGATATCTCACTCGTCCGCTGCGCTCACTCGTGAGATATCGAGTTAAACACTCGAAGATAAAATTCGTATCCACGCTCAGCCATGTAATATCCTCCATTTATTACATAAACATACTAATGACGACGTCGTTGACGATTTTCCGAAGATTTCCAATGATTTTTCAAAATTGTTCCAAAGGTAAAACGAACGTTTCCGAACATTTTTCGGAGATTTTCCGAAGATTACCGAAGATTTCCGAAGATTTCCGAGGAGGCACGAAAACAACATGTTGGGAGCTAATACCAGAAGCGTTTTAGCGCGATTTTGTGATTCCGCGATACGCAAAAAGATGGCGCCACGCGCTGCATTCTGGGTAGATCGACATATCGGCCTAAAATTCACAGTGTTTGTATGGGAATCTGATGGCAAATAACTTTATTTAAAAATGGATTCTGAATAATATATGAGTTGCAAAATAAAGATACTGGGCAAAAGAGTGTATTCACCAAATTTGAGGGATATAGCTGTGCTAGAAAGCCTTCAGCCACGTTTTAAACTTTTCATACATTTGCCTGCAATTTTTCCGGGAAAAAATTATAGACAGATTTGTGAAAAATTAAAACGCAACTGAACGTTTTGTATAACAGCTGCATCCCTCAAATTTGGTCAATACAATCTTTTGTCTAGTATCTTAACTCTGCTGTTTATAAACTGTTCAGAATTTATTTTATAAGGAAATTACTTGCCGTCAAATTCACATACAAATACAGTAAATTTTGGGCCGACATGTCGATCTACCCAGAATGCAGCGCGTGGCGCCATCTTTTTGCGTATCGCGCATTGGGAGAAGGGGAAGGATTTTGTAAAAACTTTTTTACGTCAAAAAACCTATCTGGGAGAGGGAGAGGAGCACGAGCGCGCGCTGGATGACGTGTTTGGGATTTGGATAACGGTACGATCATGTTGCGAAAACCCAATTAAGGCAAAACTATGCAAAAGTCGCTAAGATTCTCCGAATGTCGCAAAAGTATTCGAAAACAAACTCGGCCAAGTTGTAGAAAAACCTTCCGACATTATTTTGTGTTTGTTTGGCCATGGTTTCGTGAAAGCAACGAAATTTAGAGACTCGAGCCAATATTCGAAGTGCGTTCAAAATGTTTTGGCAAAGAGTTGCCTACCTTGTCAAATTTTATACAAACCATTTTTTTTTTTGCCTGAGCGCGGAAAGGCCTAGGTACGAGTTTAGCGCTATAGTAATTGGCAGGATTTGTTAGCAGCAGTTTTCCCAGTAAAACCTCGTGAGCTAAGAGATGACAACATGAGACAAAGGTAAACTATTCATTCTTTTCGTTTCTTTATTTACTCTTTTCGGTATCAACAAGATTGTGTGCTCCCTGTGGAGGGATCATAAAGGCTTTCATCTTGGCTGAAATGGCAGAATTCTTACTAAATTATGACAACCCGTATCTTGATACACTGCCAGTTGATTTCTTCATGTCAAACCTGACAGGGTCCAACAGCAGTTGCAGGAACTGAGGTAGATAACTGAACACAAACTCACAAACCCCCCCCCCAAAAAAAAAATGTGTTTTGTGATACAATAACTTTCTTAACTTAAAAAAAAGAAATAACAAAGCTCGTTCAATACTTACTACCTACAATAAAATTAATGTCATTATTGAGTGATACAATACATCAAAAACTGAACAATGAGAAGCACTTTAGCATGAAAGAGCAAATGCTAGCAGCCATTACGGAAAAGAAAATGCAAATTTGGCTCTCTCTTTTGAGAGATTCCATTGAACGGCACTACACTGCACAGCAGATTAGGCTGAATACCCAGCTTCTTAGTGTAAACAAGATACAGCATGAATTTCACCATCATTTTGTCCCAGCTGAATATCAAAGAGGTACTGGAGAAAGAGATCACACCCTTCTTGCGGGAAGATCAGCTGAATTTATTATTAAAGCATTGCAACTCATTGCAAAAATCCTTGAAAGCACAAGGCAGGTTAGTCAAGTCAACAAGGCATGATCTATAACTTGATTTTGCCTTTAATCATATGTAGCACTTACTTGCTGAGTCTTTTAACTGAACTGAATGGAAATTATATTCTACACTTTTCTATAACTTTAATGTGCTAGCAGTTTACAACATAATGAAGTCCTTTAATTCAAATATCAATGCTGTGATTTTAAAGCCATTTAAAAATGTGCAACCAAAGTGCATTTAGGTGTTTTATAAAGGACTGTTTCCAAAAAAACCTCTTAAAAAAATTCTAGGTAGCCTTGTAAAAAGCTGGTTTTACCCAACTTGATTCGCATTAATTTGTGTACAATCACTTTCGTTACGTTCAACTGATAGTATTCAGCCTAGGGCCAGTCTAAGAAGGAGATTGAGTGATTCTATTTTTACGTTGCGCAAATTTAAGCTTAAATATGTCTGAAAAGTCAGAAAAATTCGTTCAATCGAACACATAGAAAGTCGTAAACACAAGCATTATTATGAAAGCCAAATGCTCCAGCCAACTTCTAAGCTTCAGAGTACTAAATAAAAGAAACTTGCCAAGCGATAATATATTGCAGCCAGTGAATTGACAGGCCACTTA
>JAHPZR010009474.1:32500-39382 GCA_019787425.1 Platygyra sinensis | reverse complement strand
TTCGTAGTATTTATAGAAAGTCACTCTTAAGTAGATGTATATTGACAATAGTAAGCTAGAGCTTCATTGAAAGTGGACCTTGTCAGTAAAGTTTCATGATGCTTACACGTAGTCATCACCTTTTGTCATAGTTAGTACTGGCATTTTATTTATTTCTTTTTTTCTCACAGTAATCACTTTTTTATATCCGGTTTGATTTCTTAAAATACCCGGATGTTCAACTCTGCAAACAGGCCACTTCCGAGTTTCTCTTGTGCCTCTGTTTTACAACGAGTCCTCATGCGAGACCTTTCTTATGAAAATATTCCGGTAGGTGGAACATGTTTTCATCTGAATGGCTTTGGAAGAAAACCCGTTTTGACACAAGTAAAAGGCAACTCAGAAATGGCATATTACCAGATTGCTGCCCTCTTCAACCCCACCCCGAAACAAATACACATACACTAGCCTAGCGAAGGTTTTAATTGTGCTGTTATAGATCGTTTTCAGTGTCGCTCAACAAAAAAAATAAATCGAGAAAGCTAAAAAATTTTCTTGTTAGAGTAGATAACTAAATAAGAGATTTGTCCTAGTTTACGAGACCTGTGCGTTTTCCAAAACATCAGATATTCGTCGAAATGTCTCGCTGAAATTTACAGAGCCCAGTGTGAAAACGCCATGTCGGTGTACATCGGTGGTACACCAATATGGCGTCCGGAAAATAGTGTAAATATCTGGAACTTACTTACCAGGCGGCTGTTAATCAGTACTGAAAAAAACAATAATAGACCCTTCTCCAAAATGGCGGCCGAAAAACGTATACCAGCATTAGAAAGAACACCTTTACTTTAGTAACCTTACAAAGTCTCAGCCTTTCAGGTGTAATCAGCTGACAAATGTAAGTTGAAAATTGAAATATTTACAGACAACGTTTGTATGACTGGAGGCGACTAGTAGGTTTGATACCTACTAGTCTTTTCTAGAATGCAATAGGGAAATGATTTTTCGAAAACGGAACCCGTTAGCCGTATTCTTGGATCGAACGAGCGAGTTCAATATTCGAATAATCAATTCATTTCTGCATTAACCCTTTAGTGCCCAAGGGGTCTCCCTTTGACGAGTAAAATCGTCTGGCGTTAGACAGAGTAAAATCTATAAGGCACTATTGGGCATTAAAGGGTTAATGAAACGACTAGCAGGTTCAAGTTTCAAATAATCAGTTCATTAATGCAATCTTGAGGGGTACGCTTCACTTAGTTTGACTGTAACCAAAAAATTGGCCATGTCTAATCGTTTAAACGCCTAACTTTAACAATTAACTGCATACAACGCTTGCGAGGATCAAGTTTTAATTTCTTCTGCTAATACCACCTTATTGTCAAGCAAATAGTCTTAATTTCAAGTAAATGACAGCAATTTTAAACTTCACGAACATGTTTTGGCGGTGTATTGCGATATGAGCACAGAGCTTAGAAGATCTGCACATCCGGTGAGAAAATCCTTCTCTCAATCATTAATGTAAACTTGTTATCGTAATTCTTACGCTTTTCTTCATTGTAATATTTTTTTCTCCTTTTCCCGCTAGTATTCTCATTAACATTTTCTAGTATGACCATTTTATGCACTATGCTCTAGGCACCTTATCGTCACGCAAATAGGTTTAGAGAATATAGAAATTGATCAAGTTGGGTATGGTGTCTTGAACAGGGATCAACAGCTACATAGAATGCAAGCAGCTTTGAAATTCTCATAGTTAAAGACAGAATTATACCTAAGAAAACTGCAAAGCTGGAAAACGTCATTCTGAAGTCGAATAATAGTAGAACGCAGAAGATATCATGGGTAATATCGAGAGAGGTAAATTAACATCTGTGAGAAGAAGGAAAATGGTCTGTTTTACTTGACCTCGTTCAGTAAACTGACCAGTAATTTTAAAATACCGAACGCCCCTTTCAACGAACAAAATAGAAATTTCTTGTCTTGAGCAAGCCAATAGTACATATCACATTAGTAAAATATAGAGGATAATGCATGACCGCGCGGGGAATACGAATTTTGTCATCTCGTGCAGATAGTCTCTATCAGGAGTGAACCTAGTGAAGTCGAAATTCTGATTTTTAAACGGCCAGATGATGCTCTGTTTATTGTATATGGACATTGACGAAACGTCCGAATTTAATGAAATAGACGGGTCAACTGAAAAAGTGGCCAAATTTACTGAGATAGGGGGCGTGATCGAAAATGTTTAAATTTCAATAATAACCATTCAAACGAACGCAAAGATAAAGAAAGTTGGCTTCATAAGAAAATTTTAGATGTCGAAAAAGAAATTACACATGACCGTAACCATGGCAACATCAACATCTTTGCATGTGAAAGATAAAAAGTAGAACCTTCAAGGCACGCAATGAGAAATAGGCCTTTTGCAACAGTTGGTCACGTGACCGATAATTTCTAAACTTTTAGCTACAGCAAAATGAATTTCAGAGCTGGAAAGAGCATGTTTTAAATAACCAGGACACCAATTTTCAGACCAATGCCGTATAAGGTTGAGATTTAATGACGATTTGAATATTGCAAAAATTAGAAGGTTTTGTATGGAAGCGAGGAAGTTTTGCCCTCCAGAAACCTTTTCTGTTATTAATCACTACCAAAAGAAGCTGCCGACATATAACCATTGGAGATAGAAAGAGGGGTAAAATATTAGGAAAAATGGAAATTTCTAGGCCCTTACACTAAAAGGCAAAGATTTTATGGCAGCTTGAAAACTTGCAAAATTACAAGGATTTGTATGGAAAACCACTAGAGCGTGACAGGAGGGCAAAGCGACTTCTTCTCATACAAATTCTTCTAATTTTTAACGTCCATAAAAATTCCCCCTTAAAAGATATAAACCTGAAAATTTGCATGTAAGCTTATTTGGAACTGTTCTTTCCATTTCTGATAACATTATGCATTACCAATGATTAATCAGTGTGTTCTTGAAAAGCACGTCACGTGACCAACTGATTCTACCAAATCATTACGCACATCCGGGTTCCCATGAGATGCGCACGCACCGCCGTAGGTCAGTGCACTGATCGTTCGCTGTGGGTTCGGTTGTGTGGTGAGGAGCTCTTCAACCTTAGTGTTTTTCAACCGCATTTGTCACGGTAAGTTTATCTGTCGTTTTATTTTGTTTCTTTTTCTACGTGGACGAGTTCCACTTAGTCTCTTCAGGCTTTATGGCCTGAATTTCTCGGTTGCTGTGACGTGTCACTGTGCTCAGCCGAACAAACGATTTCAGGACGTGTCCTGTATCGTGCTTCTTTCGGTTATAACGTGTTTTATACTTATTTACGGTCATGTATTTTTCTCTTTGACAACTAAAATTTTCTGAAGCAAAGTTTTTTATCTTTGCGTTTTGTTTTAATGTTTATTATTGAAATTTCCACACTTTCCTTCTTTCTCTGTTAGCAACTGGTCATGTCAAGGATAAGGAAAAGAGAGATGAATTAATCATCGTCCAAAAAAGTAAATCCATTCACAGCTATTTGCGTTTTTATAAACGTAGTAGCATAAAACTGTAATTTTGCCATATAGATATTTATGACGCTCGGGGACTTTTCTTTTTCCAATAATTGAAATTAAACGAGACTTACCTGTAAGTTGAAGTTTGATTATAATTCTGCCAAATCATTGATAGTACAGTAGGGTTAACATGAGATGCGCACGCACCGCCGTAGGTCAGTCTTAAAAGCATTTTGTGGTCACCTCAGCCCAGCCCAAGTGGAAATGAACTGCCTAATTGAATGTACTGAGGCGACAGAGACAACAAAAAGGAAGAAGGGTGGGTAAGTATGGGTGCTATGGGCATGTTAACCCTACTGTACTATCAATGATTTGGCAGAATTATAATCAAACTTCAACTTACAGGTAAGTCTCGTTTAATTTTCAATTCTACCAAATCATTACGTACATCCGGGTTCCCATGAGATTTCAACGCGGTGAGCACAAATAACAGGCACCCACAAAAACTGGAGCAAGTCCAAACACTTTAATGGTACAAACATTGTTGTACAAAACCAATTCTAATTAAATAATTCTAATTAAACTCATCTGGTTAGTAATAGCAACTGGCTTATTGTAAAATTTCCGAAAGGTGGACTCCTCAGTCCAACCCGCAGTGGCTAGAATTACATCAGTAGAGACAGACAAAAGGGCCTTACTAGTTGAAGCGCACCTAGCGCTATGACCGGAAAATTTTCCTGTATCAATGCCTGCCTGTCCTAATACAATCTTAATCCAACGCCCAATAGTGGACGAGGTCACTGCTCTATGCGGCTTAATGAATGAAACAAGCAATTTGGTAGAATTCCTCAGTTTCTCAGTGGTCATGATGTAGTAGCTCAGTGTATCATAAACACAAAGTTCCTGCACAGGATACTTGTAAAGGCAAACATTACCAAAGACTTTGCCAGGTTTATCCTGCTTAAGGTGTTCCGTCAAGGAAGTGCTTCCCCACTGCTGTATGATCCTGAACATCCCTGACATTAATGTCAATGTTAGAGACTGCGGAACGAGCTGTATTCAGAGCAGAGTAACTTAAGCCTTTCTTGAAGAGACTGTGCAGGAAGGACAGAACAGATCTCACAGAGGGATGCAGTGGATCATGCGACCCTTCACCACAAAACTGTAACCACTTGTTGATATACACCTTGTACTGTTTGTGTGTACTGTCCCTCCAGGACTGCATGATGACTTCAACAATGTCTGGCGAAATCTCCGAGTCTTGCAAGGATTGCCTGATAATTTGCATACCAGCAACTCCAGTCGTTGATGAAGTGGATGGGGACTGTCCAAAGTTGGATGAATTAGATTCTGAGCTGAAGCCTTCAGAAAACGAGGCATGTCTACCAGCAAGCTGAGTACAACCGTGAAAAAGGGTTGAGTTGTCCACCGAGGAATAACAAGAATTCCCGATGCTTGATCGTGAATTACCCTCTGCACACATCTAGAGATAAGACAGAAAGGTGGAAATGCATAAAAGAAAATTTTTGACCACTCGATGCTAAATGCATCTACAAATTTTGCATTTGGCTGTGGTCTCCATGAGACAAAGGTCGCTACCTGAGCATTAAGTCTACTGGCAAAAAGATCAATATCTGGCTTGCCAAAAAGAGATACAATTCTCTGGAATATAGGCTTTGAAAGCATCCACTCAAGATTCAAGTTTAAATTCCGAGATAACTGATCTGCATCTACATTGCTAGATCCTGGAATATGGGCTGCAGACAACCAAATGTTTCTTTCCCTAGCCCACTCCCAAATATCTTTAGTAATAGAGTTGCATTCCATAGACTTACAACCTCCCATGGAATTAATATAAGAGACTGTGGTGGTGTTATCAGACATAACCCTGACATGAATGTTACTCCTTTTAGCAAAAAGGGATGCTAAAGCAAGTTTAACTGCTAACAGCTCTAAGTAATTTATGTGTCTAAGTGACTCAGACTTTGACCAGACACCACGTGTGCTGTTGCCGTGGTCAATATGAGCACCCCAGCCAGTTTGAGATGCATCTGTGTAAACAACTACATCTGGGCTGCTATGAAGGATTTTTCTAGTGGCTGTCAGAATATTAGAAGACCACCAACAAATATCCTTCAAACTGTCATGAGACAATGTCATATGTGAATCAAAATTCCCCTTATTCAATTTCAAATTAAGCTCTTTATCTGCCTCAATATGGCGATAGTGTAAGGGCCCAAACTCTACCCCGGGGAAACTAGAAACCAAGGTTCCAATGAAAGAGGCAACCTCACGAATTGTGAACTGCCTACCTGGATGAGAAAACTTCTGGCACAATTGCAAAAGTTTTTCAGCCTTTTTTCCCGTGATAGTCACTGTCATGAGAATTGAATTCAGCGTAAACCCTAAAAATTCCAAAACCTGAGTTGGAATGACAACTGACTTCTCAGGGTGAATTTTGAACCCCAAACTGATGAACAATTGCACTGCATGAAGCGTGGCTTCTTCACATTCCAAATAGCTATCTTCCAGAATCAATATAACAGAGACAAGTGTGTCCAAACTGGCTTCTCAATGCACTAAAGAAAGGCTTCAAAATTTTGGTAAAAATCCTGGGACTACTAGACAAACCCATGGGTAAGCTATTGAAAGCATACAGCTGATCTTTCCAAATAAATTTCAAATATTTCTGGTGTTCTGGTGCAATAGGAATGGAATAATATGCATCCTTGAGGTCAATAGAGGTCATGTAACAACCAGGTCTCATCTCATTAAGCTTCCTCAGATTGAATATAACCCTGTGAGACCCATCCTTCTTAGGCCGTACAAAAATAGGGGATATCACTTGGCCATCCTCATACACAGATAACCTTATAATCCCTTTCAAAAGGAATTTCTCTATCTCATTGTCAATAATTGTATGTTCAGCTTCAGTAAAAGAGTGGCATGGTCTGGTAGCACCACTAAGTGCCTCAGGTACCCAGTCAAATTCTATATGACAGTGAGTAACTGCATCTAAGATAAAAGGGTCTGATGTGATTTTCTTCCATTCATGAAGAAAACATTGTAAACCACCTGCCTTAAAAGGAGTTTGATTTGCAATAATGCTTACAACAGTACTTTGACTCACCTTTGTTGAGGATCCTACTGAGTCTTTGTTGATGATTGCTTGGGATTCTGCTGGGACCATGTTTGGCCCCGGCCTCGCCCTAAAAAAGAACTTGCAGGGGTTTCTCCCCGACCACCACTCTGGCTAAAGCGGCCACGACCACGCACACCTCTACCTGAAGAAACCTTGTAGGGTTCCATGCGCTTCTTCGGGGTCACTTTATTACTGAGCTTATGAGACTTCGTTAACTCCTCCACTTCTTTGTTAAGCTCATCCCCAAACAG
>JAHPZR010009474.1:0-22500 GCA_019787425.1 Platygyra sinensis | reverse complement strand
CTTTGCCTTTTAATATCATCTGGTTACCATTGATTCGTTGAGTTTTCTTTTTATCGCGGTGTCATATTAGATCATGTACTCGTTTTTGCCCGTTTATCCCTCCCGGGCCAGAGAGGTTTATTCACCTACTTCTCACTCTGAGCCAATAAAGGAATCTCTGTTTTATTTGTGTTGTCTGTTCTTGCGTTATTGTAAGGGGGAATTAAAACAAAACATAAAATTCAGAGTGATTTTCGTGTTTGTTCAGCTACCTTCATAAATGGCAGATTTAGCAATTTTAGAGAGTGGTGTCGGCCAAGAATGACTGATCAGGAGTCCAGAAATTAAACGCTACGCTTTTCAGTCCAATTTTTCCCGTTTATTTTGAGCCCCATAAGCCTGAAGTATTGAAGATGAAATAAAGATGACGTATTAAAGGTGAAGTACCGTTATATATGGAGATGGTGAATGCGTTCTCGGCCTGTCATCAACTTCACGAACAGTACCGGTGCAACACCCAAATCACTTCGAATTCGTCTTTTCGATTTCTTTACACTCGTTGTCGCCACGCCGTTTCTCGTTGCACTGGCATCCTAAAGGTTATGGGTTCGAATCCCTCTCAGGCCTGAATGTTTTTTTTTTCAGGTTTTAATTTCACTGGGATGATCAGTCGTGTCTTTCTACGCAGTTCAAATTTACATTATTTCATTATTTAATAGAATTTTTAGATTAGTATAGTATTGATTTAGATATTTGTATGCTGTAATTGTTTTCTAATTCAGTTTGAGGGCCACAAGTTTATTAGCTCTAAGCTATTTAGTGTTTACCCTCTATAAATAAAGTGTTTACTTACTTACTGTTTACGATCTTTCATCTGTTCACCCATAAAGTGGGGAGAATTCGTACATCAAAAAGTGGCGAGGGTTAGGAAAGATTTCCTTGACTGAATGTTTTAAATGTCCATTTGAGACATGTTTCCATAGACACGGTGAAAATATTTACAGCAGTTGCACAAGTGTCACAAAAGCCCTTTCTTTCACTTTCGATTTGATTTTCTTCCCCTGATTACTGATGTTAACGATGACGGTTTATCACTCCAGCAAAGGCTGGGTTTGTTAATTGGATATGTATCTTAGCTCATTTCGAATGCAAATCCAAGGGAAGCGAAGCCTGAAAAAACTCAACACCGAATAGATGCATCAATGTGTATCTTTACCCTACCGGAAGTCAAAGCATTTCGATCGGTGGTAAATTCTTTTCTTCTTTATATTACTGGGCTTGTTATTTCATGGTCGAATTGTCGAGCTCAGAGATTTGGTCGGAAACCAGAGTTGGCTCTGTTGAAGGTTTTTGCCAATGCCTCCCGTAACTCCGCGAACATTCTTCAGCAATTCACTATTTTCCTAGCCGTTTTTTCCCAACAGACATTTTGCCATCTTTACTATCTTGAATGACAACACTGATTCTCAACTCAAGCAATAATTAATTCCACAAGAATGACAGGTTCTTCACACAAAACAAAGAAAACTCTTTGTCAGAAGTTTCAGAAAACGGCGGTACTGTGGCGACACACTTTGCATACTCTGTGTGGAAATTTATTTTCGAGGCAAATTGTGAAATATTCTCGGAAACCATAAAAACACGGACAAAACTGGATTATTTGCTTGAATAACCGCCGTTGTGATCTGTGATGCATGCAAAGTATACATGACAGCCGGTGACTTGAAAATCCTGTTCGGTTGCGTCGCATCAGGAGAAAACCGATTTTTATTCCCCACTGGAGCTATTGGTGAGCTTTAAAGATGTTGTGCGGGTTAGGTGCCCTTGTTCTGCCGGCGCTGGTATCAGTGTTCAAACTTGTGTCATGTAACAGGAACTTCGTCCTAACTCACGTCTTGGTCGCTTCGTTTCTCACTTTCGGCGATAATATCAACTTAAATTTTATTGTGCTGTCTAGATAAAGATGCGCTATATTAAAAAGTAATGGCCTTCACGTCACAATTGACCAGAAAATCTTGGGAGGTTTACAAAGAAGAGCGCTGTTGCTAAGGCGTCCAAACTTGCAAACTTAATGCCTAGTCGTGTGGCACACATGGCTTCTATTTACTATGATGCATTCGATGAGCAAAATAGCACGTTACATTCAGCTGAAGTAAGACTTACGTTTCACTGTAAATCCGGTACAAACCGTCAGATTCACTGGGACCACATCACGCATAACTTATGTTCCGGTCGTTGCATAGGGAGCCAACGGCGTGAAAGTCGATATATACTGAAACGGTATATAGACTGGTAGGAGGGTTAGCCTCGAGTAAGGTACTGTCGTGATGCTGAGTTCCTTCCTTCCAAGCGAAGTCGAAAGTCTCAGCGGGAAAAATCCCGGCACTTCAGCTTCCTGCTCTTTGTTTATATTGTGTCCCCAATATTGTGTCATCAGTCTTGAAAGTGCTTCATTTAAGAATAGAGGCATTTTGTCTGCGCATGTTAGACAGGAAGCATTTTGATGTGAGTAACCGCTGGTATGCCCCTGCTTTACCTGTACGCAAATTTGACAAATTGACGTCAGTTTTTCGTTCGTCAACCTTTAACTTAACAAGTTGTCTGGCTCGTTTAACCAAGAGGACCTGGCACGACAGTGACACCTACGAAATTGTGGAGGAGGGTTTCAAACGCGGACATGGCCACTATTCCATGTACGTATTCAAACTACCAAAAATTATTGGTTTTGATCGATGGGATTTTCCGTCGAAAGAAATTTGTATTTATATTATGCGTGGCGACCATCGATGGATGAAAGATTTCACATCATCTTAGCCTACCCGTATTCAGGGCTGTAGCCAGAAAACAATTTTGACTGAGGCAATGTCTATGAATAACTTATGACTGAGGCAATCAGTCCATGGTTGACTAGTTCTCTTCCTAGGTATTAGGTGCTATAAACAGGGAGGGTTGAAAAGACTGACCCCCGCTCCGCGGACTACCCACTGACCCCCACTCCGCGGTCTACCCTACGGACTACTCCGCGGACTACCCTACGGACTACCCCCATGGACTACCCTAAATAAACAACCAAATTTACTTTAATAGGCTAAAGAGACACAAGAAACCTACCTGCTCCACCTACATGATCATAACTGCAGTAACTGTATGAAAAACAGTTGCCATTTTCTCTTCACCGACTTCCTCGACTTTTTCACCCCATTCTTCATCGGCCACATGCAAAAACGCCGTTTTCTGAATGGACTGTTGAATACTTTCTTTTTAATCTGCTTCAAGTGTTTGCCATCGACATTGACATTTGCTGAAGAGAAACTCTTTTGAACCTTCATCATCAGGAGAACTAGAGATCATCGAAGATAGCAACTGCAGGTGGACTACATTAATTTTTGTACTTTTAACAAATGTTAATGTCGATGGCAAATAGTTGAAGCAGATTAAAGAGATTGATATTCAGCTGAGACAGGGACCCCTGAATAGTGCGTACTGATCGAAACAGCGTTTTGGTTGGTGGCCAAATGAAGAAATGGGGCTAAAATGAAAAAAGACTGGGTCGAGGAAGTCGATGAAAAGAAAATGGCGGCTGTTTTTATGATCATGTAGGTGGAGCAGGTAGGCTTCTTGTGTCTCTTAGCCCTGTTAAAGTAAATTTGGTTGTTTTTTTAGGGTAGTCCGTGGGGGTAGTCCGTAAGGTAGTCCGCGGAGTGGTCCGTAGGGTAGTCCGCGGAGCGGGGGTCAGTCTTTTCAACTCTTCCCTATAAACAACAAAAGCCAAAGAAATGACCGAGGCAAGTGCCTCGGTTGGCCTGTTACTAGCTACGGCGCTGGTATTCCGCGAGTTATCACCACTTTTTGAAACAGCACAAGTATGTATATTCCTTCTAGATTATTCTACAAAAACAACGGCTCCTTTAGGAGCCACCAAATTCATAAAAGTCAATGATTCAACCATATTTTCCCTCGTTCTTTTTTTGGCACGCTTTGATCCAAAGTCCCAATTTCATCAAAGCGAACTTGTTTTGTACCTTGCGGTTTACAGTCCGGGATCGTTATCAGATTTGATAACCATGTGACGTCATATAATGGCGGCCATTTCAAAAATCGGGAATTTTCGTATTCACTTCGCTTTGCTCGTTATTTGTTCGATTATGCTCGAGTAATTTATCCATAATTCTATTCGGTAAGTACCAAGAAAGGAAGAGCCTCGCGTGTTTTGAAGATGGCGGCTGAAGACCAGCGTAAATGATGCAAAATGCTACTCGTGAAGTAAAACAGCGCTTGCAATTTTGCATACAGATCAGGTATGTTTTTCATTTTGTCATTAGATTTAAGTTGCTTGCAGATATTTGCGACAATCACAAAAAACATGTCGTTAATCTTCACGCTATATACTTGGGATTTAATCTGTTTTTAGTGTTGTGCACGATCTGTGAAAAAAGTGCACGGGGGTATTTTGATTTGCGATGTGCTGTTCGTAACGGCGACCATATCTACATCTGTAATTGATGTGTTCCTAGGTATTGAGATGGCGGATGCTGGTACCCATAGAATCAAAACAGCAAATTTATGTCGATTTTGTGGCAAGACTGCGTCTTCAAAACAGACTTCTGCAAGCCCTAAAGAAAAATTCAAGCTTGAATTCGAACGACGTGATATCGACATTGAAGAGGACAACGATTTTATTCATCCCCGCCTAGCCTGTTCCAGGCTCTCGGTCAGTGAGGACGATCGAAAAAGGGAGCGGGCGACAAGCGGGATCAGCAGCGAGCGGGATCCGGGACAGAAAAGGAGAGGTCGCGCCCTCTTTCCCTACCAGACCCCGCTCGATGTTCGTCCCGCGCTTTTTTCCGATCCGTCCCCACTGACCGAGAGCCTGGAACAGGCTAATCCCCGCCTAATGTTTCCCTGACGTACGTGGGTATTTTTATCGCCTGAGACGGTCAATCGGCAAATGCATTAAAAGGTAAATTGCCTATATTTTTGAGTCCAAGATTCATTGTCCACACCGTTCGTGGTCCTGAAATATTTTCAAGAAATGCCGGCCAAACTAGGTCAGTTTTCTGGCACACCAGTTATTATATAAGTATGGGTTATTGACCAAGTGTGAGGTCAAGTTGGCTGGATATTGGCCAAGTTCTTTTTTTGCGTGTTTATGGACCGAGACGAAGTCGAGGTCCATGCATAAACACGAAAAAAAAAAAAAAGAACGAGGCCAATATCCAGCCATCTTGACCGAACAAACTTGGTCAATAAAGGATTTATTATATGGCTTTTGGTGAAATTTTGCTTTCGGGATGCAGCGGGTAGTCACGAGCGGGCAAGATGGCTCCATCTCGCCCGCTCGGGTAGCCAATCACAGCGCGCGATTTGGTTCATCTTGCCCGCTCACGGAGCTAGCCATATAATTAATGAAGCTTATTGTTGCATTCAGCGAGTGACAACAACGGGGTAACAGGCCTACGCAACTCCTATCCGCGTGTAATGTTGTAAGAGCCGCTTTAGGAAGTTTTGCTCGAACTAGTATATCTCAAAGGATCTGCCCCTTTTGTATGGTACGATCTGGGGATATTTGAATATTTCGCTAAGCAAAAATCCTGTGGTTTTGGAAGGACATAGGTCATATGTCAGGTTGGCTTCCGCTGCAA
This sequence comes from Platygyra sinensis, assembly GCA_019787425.1. NCBI lineage: Eukaryota > Metazoa > Cnidaria > Anthozoa > Scleractinia > Merulinidae > Platygyra > Platygyra sinensis. The sequence continues at coordinate 16,879 of JAHPZR010009474.1, read as the reverse complement.
TCCGCGTGAAATTTGTAGAGTTTGACACCTCTGTTTATTGCCAGGTTTTTTCTCTCTCGACTCGTTTGTATTGCCAGATATGTTTTAAGCTCTCTAAATGTTAGCTCTGGAGGAACAAATATTCCGTGAACGTGTTAGCTACTTGCATTTTACGTGTTACAACGCCGAGCCCGGCTGTTGAATTAACTGTTACAAGTTATACTGTTTGTTATCACGCAAACTAAACAAAATTAAGTTACAGCCCTTCAAGATGTATTTACTGTCACTTTTTCGTTTATATTTACTACAGACTGTTGAACAAGCAGCTTCGCCAGCTACCAGGAAAATGAAGCCTGAGTGAAAATGGAAGCTATTATGATATTAGTGTCAATAAACAACGCTTTTGTGAACAGAATATTTGTTGTCTACCTTCGCTGTGTCATTTTACTCACGGAACAGATATCACACGGTGTCTATCTGGAAAATAAATTCGCAGTAACTTTGTACGAAGACAGTTTTCTTCCATACATTTCTCTATTCCATAATCCCCGGCATAACCTATCATGAAGCAAACATAAAGTTAATTCAAGGAAGCTGCATTGTGATGTTGTGAGTAGCTCCTTTCATCGCAGCGCCTCGTCGACTGGTATATTGAATTATACACTGTTGCTACCAAATAACGTCACGTGAACGAAAACCTGTGCAACGATTGGTTTATGGTTTGTTTTGGTCGAGGTTATCAAAAATGATAACGATCCCGGACTGGTTTAGATAAATCCAACGTCAAATTATTCCGGACTTTTTTCCTTTTCTCTAAGAGTATTTCTTTGGCGGGTTTTCTTTTCTTTGACTGATCCATCTCGGGCCAAGCAAAACCTCCAACTTGTTCCATTTTTAAAAAAACTTTTGCAAAGAACCAGGCCTTAGGTAACCCTGGTTGTTTACCATTTACCGAAAAATTCCGGAAATTTCGGTTGGGATGTAAATGGTAAGACTGTTTTGGTTTGCCCGAACGGAAATTTTCCAAAATAAACGGAACGTCTTGAAAGGTAGTCCAAAATTCCCAAACGGAATAATGTGCTTACCATTTGGCATTCGAAACCAGTTCCATGCCATACGCTGATTTTTATCTGCATCACGTGGGATGCGTCAACATGGCTGCTGCTAAGAGTTCTGTTTTCCAGTGTGCAAGCGAAGGTGGTTTTGGTCATTCGAAAGTGCGATCTGAACTCAGCGATTGCATAAGACGGCACCACAACCTCACAAAAACCAACAATTCTCTTCAGATCTCTCTTCATGAAAGCTGTAGTGACCGATATTAAGTGGCATTCTCCATCAGGCATCTTCCTCATAATCGAGAAGCTGCGAGAAGTAATTCCTAGTCAATTGAGGCATCTATAATCTCGTTGAATACAACGAACTCAGCCGCCATTTTGAAGATGTCAAACTCGTCCTAGGCTCTTTCGGTAAGTTGGTTCTGTTGTTCAAATGGTATACGCCACTCCAAACGGAAATTTAAAATATGGGAATTTTGCTTTCCATTTGCACAAACCATCGACCAACCGGTTTCCCCATGTAAATGGTAAACAGCCCCTAACCCACGCTCAATCTCGAGGCTGATTGGTTCTCAGAAAAAGTAACTCTCAATCACTCTTCTCATTGGTTTAAATTTACACCCACGCGCAATCTTGTTTCTCATTGGATATAAAAGCAAAACAAGTTTAGGCATACTCACTTCTCATTGGTTAAAATTAGAACTACGCCTAAACTGAACACCGATTGGTTAATTAACAATTATCCTGCGAAATCGCGCGGAATATTGTCTGATACTTAGCCGACGAGGCCGTAGGCCGAGTCGGCTAAAATCAGACGATATTCCGCGAGATTGAGCAGGATAATTGTTTTATTATTCAACAAATTGATAACAAAATTGATTTCCAAGCTCGTAACATCTTTAAACCTTTCTGTCGACATTTTTTCACTACACTTTTTCTTCCCACGTACGAAGCTACGTATATCGCCGGATATCTGTCACCTACGGATGACAGATATCGAGAGCATCATGACCATATTTGGATAGTGTTACAATTTGTTGAATAATAAAACTAAGTATATTTAACAGACGCAACAAACCATTTTTCAGTTGAAAATGAGGTCTTGGGAGTTGACACTTGTTTGTGTACCTGTTGAGGCTATTTCTCAACCAATCGTTAATGTTAAGTCCGTTCCGCGGTTCCTGCTTTTCCATGGAGATTACGTAGACCATAATACTTCAGTAGTTTTGATCTTCTCAATCGCACATGGGAGAAAACGCTCGTGTAAAGAATGCTTAGTTGTGAATTGTTTTTGCTTATGCCGTCTTTCATGATATGGTGAGTTGTTTGATAGTTTCTGTTTCCAGTTTCGATCCGCCAGGTAATGTTTGTCATGTTTCTTCGGTTTTTTACGGCTTGTCAAGGGGTAGTAATATAGATGAAAGGTCGACATCGCTGGTTGTGATAATGTCCAACGATTCCTTACGTTGCATTAAACTCGTTGTGTTGTTGAAGGATGTTTGTGATATCGACGCCTAATCGCCGCTTTCCATGTCCGGCCCGGACAGTAGGGACTTTAAGATATGGTACGGGGAGGCTGTAGTACGGCGGCAAATAGTGAAGATAACTTCCGGTGTCGTCATGTCGCGTGTTCCACTACGGCTTTCCCGCCGTAGTCTTGCTTTCTACTACGGGAAAGTGCCTAGTTTCACGTACTCTTCACTACGTGAGTATAAGCCTGCTGTTTACTTCTCAATTTAACGCTTTTTTCACTGTTTGAACAGCCTAGTTCGAAGATAAAGTATTCAATCATAAAAATCAGTTCGACTTCTAAGGTAACTGTTTCTTTGTCATTTGTAACGAAAATTTGAACGGTTTTAAAAACCTATCGTAAACGACAGTCCGGCATATTTTATTGACCGGTCCGAAAAGCCGCAGATAAGAAAGATCTGTATCAACTAAGCTGAGCTGTTCAAAGTATATTTTACTAGAATATGAAAGCTTTGTATTTTCGGACTTATATTATTGTACAAACACCCTACCCGTGCTGAAATCGAGCTTTTTATACATGAGTCTTAAGCAGTTGTATTGTTGTTGGAATTACAGCGGTTCTAAAAGCAGCTGAGAGGCAAATCTAAGTTTTGGGAGATGTAAGATCGACAAAAGAGAAGGAAATCATTGTCATTGATCAAGCCTTTGTCGTATGAAAGTAGAATAAAGTCGAACGTACCCATTTTTGTAAAGACGCGTAGATGCTGAACACCCCGTTGCCGTACAGCGAAATCTTAATCTGTTAGAGGTTTGCAGAGGGAACGGAGTTGTCAGCCTAGTCCCTCACGGCCGAAGAAGCAGCAGTAGCAGCCCGCCGTAGTGTATCTTAAAGTCCCTAATTAGAACTCTACTCTACTCGACTCTTACGGGATTGAATGTAATTTCCTAAAAATTGAAGGGGCCTTGACTAGTTTTTTAGAGAAGCTCAAACAAGCTAAGAACAACATGGAAGTTTATGCCAACTCGAGTCAAGTCAAAGAACTGATCACAACCCAGACAAACATTGAGATGGACCCTTTTGGCAATCATGTGCCCGAAAGCAAACATGTAGATCTGTTTTTGTTCGACGATCACCTCTTACAATTACAGCAAGACCGTCACCGGGAAGACAAAGCATGTCTGCACGAAACAACGCTGTTATGGCGCAGACCGGATTGGGGCGGTACGATACTAGAAATGATGAAATACAATGAGCACGTCTTCCTGTTTGACCGCCGGTGGTACCGTGTCCATGTGACACCCCTAACCTCGTGGCCAGACACAGCTGTATTTTACTTTATCTTGTTTTGCCGTTGAATTATCTTTGGAGAGAAGCTAGCCAAACGTATCTTAGAAGCCAACGTGATTACTAACCCGACTTTGCTGACCCAAGCCAAAGGTGATTATGAAAACCTGTGTTTAAACCTAGAACAAATAACACTGGGTCTTAGATATAAGAGAGATTGTTGGAAAGACCAGTTTTTCTTGAATAACTTTAAATAACCAATCATATGTAAGCAATGTTAAAGTAAAAAGTTATTGTGTTTTTACATGTGTGTCATTTGATTACGATGGCTGTTGCCGAATGGACTTGGGAAGGGCTCGTTGCTACATGTAAAATTTTTCAGCCCAAATATGGGCCCGACATTGAAATACCCTCATTGTATGTTCCTGATATTTTACGTGTTTGATGATACTGAGGTACACGCTAACGTATTTCGGTTTGTGGCGTATATATTATGGCTAGAACAACAACCCGATGCATTTGAAAAATATTTGAAAGTGAAACTAAATCGTGCAAACCTGTGGGCAAAGTGTGTCCTTCAAGGATGTCAGCTGTGAAGAAGAATCAATTCTCATTAAAACAATACCATGATCTTAAAAACCCAGCACGTTATGGAGGTGCGTCACGCTTTACCAAAAAAAGTCAAGGCATTAGTCTCAAACGAGCCAAAGCCATTTTAGAAAACGACTTGGGCTACACGCTTCACAAACCACGACGCCAAAAATTTCCTACGCTCCCTATTAAAGTATTTACGATTGATGAACAGTAGTCAGCTGATCTGATCGAAATGATTAACATTTCAAAACAAAACAAAAGTTACAAGTATTTACTAACGGTAATGGATGTGTTTTCCAAACACGCGTGGGTCGAACCTTTGAAAAACAAGACTGGACAAGCGGTAGCAGAAGTCTTTGAAAAGATTCAGTTACAAACCAATGACGGTAATGAATTTTGTAATAAAACTTTTCAACAGCTACTGAATCGTTATAAAATTCATCAATTTTTCGACAAGCGGCGACGCGAAAGCCAGTGTCGTCGAAAGATTTAATCGCACGTTAAAACAGCGAATGTACCGCTATTTCACTACCAACAAATGAATAAAATTGAAGTTTGTACCCGTGTTACAAACTTTGGTCAAAGGGTACAATCGTTCCTACCATCGAAGTATTAAAATGGCGCCCAATCAAGTCACAGAAGCAAACAGTCAACAAGTGTCCGAGACTTTGTACGGAAAAAAGGATAAAAAACTAGAAAAAAACTCCTTAAAAATGGGCGATCACGTACGTTTAAACAAGAAATCCAGATTGTTTAAAAAGGGCTACTTACCTGGCTAGACAGAGGAAGTCTTTGTCATTCGAGAAAGTCGTCTAGGACCAGTACCTACTTACAAAGTGGAAGAACGGGACGGCACGCCCTTAAAAGGTACCTTTTACGAGCAAGATTTACAAAAACTCAAAGTGACGGATGACGATATCTTTCGTATGAAAAAATTTTCAAACGTAAAGGCAATAAAGTCTTGATACAGTGGCAAGGCTGGTCTTAGAAATATAACAGCTGGATCGAGAAAGTTCAATTAACAAAATGATGAAAGACGATTTTTACTTGACTCTACCCAGTCATAGCAGTCTACAAGAGTTTCCGCAGAATACAAACAATAAATTTAAACTCAGATTACCAAAACTGATCCGTTTGTACTAGGGAGACTGGAGAGTAGCGTTGGCGAGCATCTCAGTCCCAGACCCAAAAAACGCATTACCTACTTGGTTAATAAACGATGTGCTGTTATTTGCTGTAACGTTTTATTATTCTCAAAAGAACAAAACGTTGAATAAAATTGGTTTTGAAACTCATGTTAAATTACCTTATATTGGCCAACATGTTGACTTATCGAATCTTGGAAATCTTTAGTTTAAACACGGTAAAAATATCAGTACAACAATAGAAAACAAAGAAGACATGACAGCACACGATTTTATCAGAGGTTTAGTGGAATATATGGAAAAGATTATTATTGAAAGCAGATTGTTTCCAGGATGGATGATTGGTGCAACTTCCGCTTCTAAGGTCTTTTACCCCGAGTTTATTGTAGAAGACAAAAAAATTACCCTGGATACCTCCAAGATAGCATTGGCGGACATGGGAAATAGCGGTTTAACATACCCTGCAATATGGATTTATAAAACGCTGGCGTGTGAACACTTAACTGGGGTGGTATGAAGATGACCCCGACAAGCAAGACCCGCAATTTGCTGTCAAGTTAGGACCAAATCTTTGCATAAAATTATACGGTCATAAAATTCCTACGACCACTAACATTAAATCTAATTTTACTGCTGCGGCCGGTCAAGCATCAAACGTCATGCATTCAAACAGGTACTAGATCATTCCCCGATGAGCAGATGAGCGTTTCATGCATTATATTCGTTTGAGTTTGGCTGTGAGTTGGCGATTTATTAATTTGGACTATGCATTTAATAATGTGTTTGGACACTGTACACGGTCCTTATATGTGTACTCCGATGTGGGCGGAAGCAATGTGTTAGGTGATCAGATCACCGATTTTATTCGTGACATCGATTACCGACGCGAAGGCAAAGGGAGCTACTATTTTGAACCGACCCATCCCCATTACATACCGCTCCGAAAAGAAACATTGGTTACTTTACAACTGTCGCCGAGACAACAGACGATTTAATCAAGTTTGGAGAAGGCGTGACTACAGTAACATTTCATTTCAAGAATGCCGTTTGCAATTTGCACCTGGGGGTTTTTCGAGCCCCTAAAGTCGGCCTTCTTTTTGGGCGATTTTTCCTTGGTCCCCCCTTTTGCAAAAGCTCAGAAAATGGACGATTTTGGTGTCCATGCCAAATTTGTCATAACTCGACTCTGTGGGCACTTTTAGAGCCAGACGAAAATTAGCAAGGCTGATTAAACAGTATAGGGATATATTTCCCAATATTTCGGAAAGCACGGCCTTCCTTCTTCAGGGTGTTTTTCTGTAACACCCTGAAGAAGGAAGACCGTGCCTTCCGAAATATTGGAAAATATATCCCTATACTGTTAATTCAGCATTGCTAATTTTCGTCTTTTATTCAACTTGTCGCTGATTAGATCCTCTACAACAAGAGGATCCGGTACTTCTATTTTGTCAAGGTGTCCTTGCAAAAATTGCGACTTTTGGAGCCGCCGTTTGCGCCAAAATGTTTTCCGATGTTTACACTTTAAGCGCATCCACTTTCCCTTGGTCCCCTGTTTGCAAAATCCAAGAAAATGCGCGATTTAGGTGTCTTTGCCAAATTTGTCATCTCTGGCTCCGCGGGCACTTTTAGAGCCGCCGTTTGCGCCAAAATGTTTTCCGATGTTTACACTTGAAGTGCATTCTAATTAATGGTGCAACGCCAACCGACCCTCGAAAAATGAATAATCGACAACGAAGTTCCAAAGTTTATGAACCAACAAAAGGCCAGAAAGGTGTCGACGACCAATATAAGGCACCACTAATGTTGCGCCAGTTTTGGAAAAACGCGTCAACTCCGGCTCTCCCAAGATTTCAAAATCTTGAAAACTATTTTGGGACTTTCTTGTTGTAGTGAGTGGCAAAGCAATCGACAGTAAATGGACCCCAGAGCTCGTCCAGTTACTGAAAAATCTCGGGGGCAAGCTCCCAGTCGTCATAATCAACAATCTTGCTGAGGTAATCTGCTTTTTTATTAAGTGATCTTGGGACTCAGTCAATGCCTAAATTAATTCGAAATGTGAAACAAAAGGAAAAATTGTCAGAGGCTAACTTGTGGGATTGAAATTCATGCTGCTCACTTGCACGATCCTAGCCGCCCCTTGGCTATCGGTAAACCACTTCACCCTTGAGTTAGAAAGGAACGAACTAAACGAAGTAACAACAAACTGAACAGCTGAGAACTCGCGGTAAGTGGAGATTTCCTGGCGTTCAGCTTCTGTGAACATCAGAGCGTGGACATCTTTCCCAGCAATATGGCCTACGCAAGCTACATTACTCTCATCCGAGTAAATGGATGTAAAAGGAAATGTCAAATCTGATACAGTTTTAGAGTTAACAGAGTGAAGATTATTTTTCCAAAACTGAAGCTCTACCATGCAGTATCTATCAAGTGGAAACACACTGTCCCAGTCACGGGCAGCTGCAACGGACATCTGGCAATGTCTGCCGGGTCATAATTCGGCTGACATTTTCTAGCACAGGGCTCATAGAGATAATCTTACCCACAATGGAAGCCAGGCTTCTAGCAGAATGTCTGGGATCTTGAAGGGCATTGTCAATGTGATGCAAAGCTTTATCTATTCTGGGTTTAGTAATGCTAATTTTACCTTGAAGCCCTTCCCAAACAATACCAAGCCAAGTGATTAAATGCACAGGAACCCAAACTGACTTATCTTCATTAGCTAAGAAACCCGCCAAAGCCAGGTCTGATCTAATGATGCTAGAGTAAATCTCACTACACACGACATCGAAACCGTCATCAAGGTAAACAACAGTGTGAATACCCTGAGATCTTCAGTGTTTAACTAGAGGTCTGAGTAACTTGGTGAAGATGTAAGGCGCTGAAGATAACCCGAACGGTAAGACAGTAAACATGAAGAAACTAGATTTTTCGTCAGACATGACCCAGCTAAACCCAAGGAAACGCTGGTGGGAGGGAAAAAATATCCAAATGGTGATACCCACTTTTAAGGTCAAACTTCGTGAAGTAACTGCCTTTCTCAAAATAATCTAGCCCAACTCTCCAATCTTCAAACTTGATCCTCTGCTTAAAGATGTGTTGATTCACAAATCTCAAGTCTACTGAATATTAAACGTTTTTTCTCACAACTCTGGACGGAAACGGAGAGGGGATTAAAAACCATGAGATACATTTAGAGACTCTACAAACTCTCCCGAAAGAAACCAACTCTAAAATTGACGATTGGACAAATTCGGAGTGCTTCAAAGCAGACAAATTATTCTTAAACCCTGCCGTTTGTGGAGGAAGGTAGAAAGGTTTCTTGTAGCTCTCTCTAATGCATTCAGTGATGAAAGGAGGAGCGTTTATTCTTTTCCAAACTGGACATGAGCTTTTAGTCTACCTTTAACTGATAAAGGAGTTGAACCAGGGTCCGATGTACCCGACTCTAATTCATGAGTTGGAGAAAACATATCGTCTACCTTTATGATGTCCTCGAAAACTCCAGCCGTGTCATGACTGGACTGGTTTACGGGATTGATCCCCGAATGATGTGTTCACTGTTTCTTTGAACCGTTGGCTAGTGGATCCAAATCCTTTGTGAAATCTCCCGCAACTATAGAACCCCAGTGGCCTCTTTTTCCACATCTGAAGCAGATGTCCGTCGCAGAAGGCATTCGACGGTCTGAAAAGGAAAAAATAAGAAACGTAGGAGCAGGGCGACCACCGAAAAGTCCAAATAACTAAAAAATAAAAATAAACCGAAAATGTGATTTAAAGCATCGTCGAGTAGTGTCACACTTCTTGATGAATATATCAAGCGAAGCGTTCCTAGATATACTACACTGGAGTCGCAGGAGACTCCACGCGCTAACACAAAATGTGTTAGCATGAAAGCATGCGTGCTCTCGCTAACTTCCGAAGGAAAATACATTATCTAATCGATCGAGCTGAATCGCGAACCATCGGACGAGACAATTATCTCACTCTCTCTCCCCTTCCACAGTTCAATTTGTTGTCGGGTTTAGCTTCATTACAATGCATTTTAATGAGCCACTAAGTAGCACAAAGCAAAAGACAGAAAGATATAAACCCTTGCATAAATCGCGCCTAGTACTTGGCACATCCTTAGCCTCACATTCATGTTTAAATCACATGAATGTGAGGCGAAGGATGTATGAGTTTTGTTATTCAAATTTATGCGCCATTTATTCAAAGGGTCTGTGAAAGCAAGAAATTAAACTAAAATAAAGCTGAAAACTTTACGCATTGAACATCATTTCATACCGAATTCTGTGATCATATTTACATGTAACGCGGACTTTGTTGAAAATCTAGCGGTTTTTCTCGAGACGGTTGCTTCGGAATTCCGGCACTTTCGAGAAGGACAATGGCAAGGAATTTTCCTAGGAAAGTTTCCGACAGAAAATGCGAGGATAGCTGATTTTCCGAATTGCGAACCAGTTAATCAAATATTTGAGCAAACTGAACCCAAACGGAACAGAAATTCCTGTTGAGTTATTTCCATGATGACCTCGCGAGGTCATCATCCTATCGAAAACTCCCTCAAAATGCTATTCCACTATGGCTAATGCCATTGAAAATTCCTGGAAATCGAAACCGGAATTTTTCGTCAAATTGAAAGAGCGCAAATTGCAACATAGTTATACCGCATCATTGCACTCTATTTTATTACACTGCGAAAGACTTTTTTGTTAATGAATATTCAATGAGAAGACACTCAAACCCAATCATTTCTGCATTTGTGGCCAAAAAAATCAACAGCAACGCGCGCGAATAGAGAACAGTGGGGAACTACTAGAATCTATCAGATTCGCGTTTTCCAAACGCACTAGATAGATGTCCACTGGTTAAGAACAATGGAAAATGGCCACTTCCTGTTTAGATAGCTCGACACAAAAAGCCATGAAAAGTTTGAACGAATTAGAAGGCACGCCATTAACTTTTCAATTCTCCCAAACTTCTTTCTGTGTTTGCAATCAGGCTTTCTAAGAGCGAGCGCTACCTGGGTACAAGAGACCAGTTTGTCCCAATTTCACGTACAAATACAAAAGGCATCAAATAAAATAAACTTTCTTTACTTTGTCCGTGTCATCATCTAAAATTATATTTTCAATTACTCTCTGTTTGATAGCTACACATTTAAAATTGTATTTCGTAGAAGTAGTTAGCTCAAAATATACATTTCTATACTCGTTATAGATTTGGGTACCAGTCTGTCGTAAAACGAACATTGCTACTTATTGTCAATTATGCTATATTAGACAGTCCAGTCTTCGTTTTTGACTCGCAGCATCGCCCCTTACCAACTTCAAGCCCATAGAAACCTAGCTAGAACTCGCAGTTTTATTGTAATGACTGTTATACTTAACGAAAACTAAATCTGGCATCTGGCCAACCTTAAGAAACGCAAACATCAAGTAAAGGACAACGTGCAACCATTGACAAGGGCGGAAAAAACGAGTGAGCCTTTACAGCTGACTGGCTGATGGGTTGACAAGTCATCATTAAAACTGATAGTAATTATAAGTAATAGTAATTGGACCGAGCGGAGTACAATTCAGGGAGTAATCGCGCGAGTGATTTCAAAATCGGACGAGCGTAAAGCGCGAGGCCGATTTAAAATTACGAGCACGATTACTCCCTGAATTGTACGACACGAGGTCCAAAACTTATTAATCGTATCTATAACAAATTTCGGAATTAAAAATTCTTTTGAGAACTTCTTTTGAGCGAAAACGTCTGTAGTGCTTTTCCTTAGTTTTGAAAACTGTAGAAAACATTCCTAAAGAAGCCATTACGTACACTAATACTCAAAAATTATTCCCTTTATGGCAACTTAATTTTTTTTTCTGTAATAAGCAATTGAAGAATGAAAAAAATCAATCAATCAATCGATCGATTTGAAAAATTTCTGAAACCACCTCTCATGTTTTCAACAACAATAACACTAGCTGAAACAAGACATTATTTCCTATAGGTATTAAGAGTCTTAAGTTACCTCAACAAAAATAGATCCATTTTGCTTATTTACATTCTTTCAGACACTAGTACCAAAATTATACATGAGGAATCACTGGTCACCGATTTCTGACCACGCCACTGCAAATTTATATGTAATTTATAAAGTATTTTCCAGTTTGTCTGTCTTTTTGGTTCATTATCAATGCTGTAGTTTACTACCTTAAAATCGATTGGGTAAGGGTTTTTCTTTTCTTTGACTGTAAATGATAATCTGTACATCAAATGGCATAGCTTCTTAAAGATTTACGTGACAAGTGTCACCATACGTTCCAGGATAAAGGAGATTGCGTGACACATTTTCCATTCATTTTCTTGGTCACGTATGTACATTTTTTCCGTAAGTTCCATCTGGGGGTCGGTATTGTTTGGGTAGAGCCATAACTTGCCAAGAATTAAACGCATATCGTCGTATTCCTGTGTTCTTGAACGTGTTTTCCCTTCTTGTTCCTTCACTGAAATTGGAAAAGAACCGGAAGCAATTAACTACAAACGCAGAAGATCCATGGTTAAAAATGACGTTGGATGGGCGGAGGAGGGGAGAGGGAGGAGGAACAGGTTGAGGGGGAGGGGTATTGTAGACTTGTATTGTGATCAAAGAATAACTTGCTGTAGCTAGTCTATAGAAGAGAGGGCCTTAGTTTGGGATGGGGTCCTTTTCCTGGTTGGGGGGGGGGGGAGGAAATTAAGTTTATGATGTGCTTGATTAGAGTTTTCTCATGGACGATAGTCATACTACACTGCTTTCAGTGAAAAGAGAGATTAAAAACCATAGGCATTGAGTGCAAGAACTGTAACATGCACTTATAGAGAAAAACTTGTTAAAACCTGCAGATAATGATAACAACCAAGCCGAAATTCCCTGCATTTCCCCATCTTTTTTAATTCAACTATTGTAATCCACTACCATCCTTGCCATGTCATCTTCACTTCCTGGTGTGTTTTAAATATTTCCCTCTTGCTGTGCAACTAATTAAAACCGTTATAGTTGTGCTGGGTTCGTCACGATGCAAGGTATGTTTCTTATCTCGTAAAATTCATGCTCAAACTCGGGTAGAACAATAGCAAGTGTATCAGCTCTCTGTAGAAGATGGCTAGTTGCAGTGTTTGCTGTGACGAAACAGTCCGATTTAAGATTTACAGTTACACCCGCAGTTTAGACAGATAAACTGTGCATCATGTGGGTTATTTGGATCTCACAGCTTGCTTTACTGTTCGCTCTTCGCTGCCAGAGCAATGTACTGTTCTCAAAACACATTACACAGATTGTGAAGTACCTTCTCATGGCGTCTAAGGCTTGCTGGAAAAACTGGGAGTCCATGTTATGCTCTCGCTTGAGAATCATACACTGCTCGAGTGTGATTCCCATCCCTGTTCGGTCCTTAGCGCTCTTACAGCTCATGAAACGACATCCGTTCAACCGCCAGCAGATCTGCAACCAGAAAAAAACGCAGCTGAACTTAGATGGATGTCGGGGACTTTGCCAAGGACAAAGCGAAAAACTTAATTATAAGCTAATGATCTATATGACATAGCTGGTTCCTTGACTTACCAACCAGATACACTGCATGGATCTCTAAGTACTACGTTAGAGCGTTTTTCATTTGAGTGTCGAAAAGTAATTGGTTTTGCACTTTCTACGCTACAAGATTGGCTTAAAAAATTCGCGCCACTTTTCATCCAAACAGAAAACCAAAACCAATCGTGAAACGTTCGCATGCATTTTCCCGCGCTTTGCGTCAGCTACCTGTAATTACTTTGAGTTTTGATTGGTTCACTGTATTGTCTGTGTTCTTTGTGATTGGCTAGAGTAATTACTTTGGTTTTGGTTTTACGACACTCAATTGAAAACCGCTCTATCAGTATGGAATATGTCATTGTTTGTCATCCTTGGGCCAGATTCGCGAAGGCCTTTTCAGATTAAAATGTCTTGTAATAAAGTTCGAATAAAAAGCCTCGTGTTAAGAAACAGGATGCCTCTTAACTTACGAGAGCTTCGTACATTGAGCGCGTGGTTCACTATCGTTTATCGAGTATTGCTGTTTAAAATCACACCAATATTGTTGGGTGTAGCGATCTGAGTTGTTGAACTTCTCGTAAGAAACTCTCCCTTCAACCTCGATCCCAGGCTCTCCTTTGCCTCCAGAGAGAGCCTGGGATTTAGGGATCACTCCCTTACGGTTCTGATACACTTATCATTGCCCCACGACCTATATATTACCTCTTCACTGATTAGAAGAATATCCACGTTCTTTCCTCGTCTGCTGTCGATGTTTGATTTCAGTGACTTCATTAGATGCTCTAAGCTTGGATCTCCTTCCTTTCTGGAAGCAGCTGATGGGAAAGAAATTAAAGGGGCTCAGTCACGGCATCTTGAGTTATTTTGAACATCGAAAAAAATAACCGTTAAATTGAAGGAAACCTAAAAATAACACTTTGTAAAGATAGAAAAACATCAAAGAGACGATAATAAACCATAAAGGAACAAGGATGGTTAAGGATGGAGAAGATTGACGCGGATTGCAAACAACGAATTTGAAAAGTTTTGCTAAGCTTTTCAAACGTGACTGAGCCCCTTTAAAAAAAACGAACAATGACTCTACACAGCTCAAATTAGTTGAGAAGCAACGTTTGTAATGGAATATGCCTGTTATAAAGTAGATTTTCAGCCTACCTGCTTCAGGAAACTTGTCTTTGAACTGCTCAAAGTAAAAATTTAGAATGCTGTAATTATCTCCATTAATCTTTTCTTGTAGACTGGTATCTCCAAATCTGCAAAATTAAAAGACAGCATTAAGGCTAAAGCCTCGACAACTCTACGTCAGAAGAAGGTTCAAAGCGCAGCTCGTTTATTTCTACAGTTAGGCCTAACGTCCACACTAATCCGTCCAAAGAGCAGAACTTTCGAAAACGCTCTTCAAAGAAAAAATTTCAAAGCGCAGCTCTTTTATTTCTACGGTTAGGCCCATCGTCCACAGTAATAGGGACCTTACGCAAAACACCACGGCAACGGCAACGAGAACGTCACCAAACAAAAGGTTAAATGAGCAGAACAATAGCTGTGCACGTGCATTATAACTCTTTGTACATTTCTTTGGCGTCTCCTGCAAAACGACAACGTGAAATGACCAAATTCAGCGTTGTTTGGAGAACGTGAACCACAACGGCTAATTTTTTGTATTTCCGTTTGGAACTGAACGCATTCGTAACATATTCAGCGGAGGCATGTTTTAATACCAACAAACACACTGAATAGATCTCGATAAATGCGAAATTTCAAAGTAAAATAACAACACATTTTTTACTAGGCGTCGTCCTCGCCGTCGCCGTCGTATATGCGTAAGGTCCCTAATCCGTCTGAAGAACGGAGCTTTCGAAAACGCCCTTCACACCGGAGGATTTGAAAACTCCAGCGCTGCGTTTTCGTGTGGACCGAAAACACTTTGAATACGGAGCTTATCAAAAAGGATGACGTCACGATAATCACGTGATTTCTCTGCCCGAGTTTTCTTCAAACACAAATCCAAAGTGGCCGGTGATTGCTGTGCTTTCACATTCCTACAGTGTAGTGTGGACGGAAAATATTTGATGCGTTTTCAGAGTGAAACCTCTGTTTTCAGATTTCTCCGGCGGAGTGTGGACTGGGCCTGAGTAAGCATTGGGACTAAGGAGAATTTAGATGAGGATGGCAAGCGACACTCAACCTTTCCGCCAGTGTAGCGTGTTCATTGATCCCCTGTGTGAAGAGCACGGGTATGACCTTGACCAGTCGACCTTCCTGTAACTCACGGGGAAGCAGCCGGAAGTTGATCGACGGAAGTGAAACGTTCACTTGTATATAGCCTCTGAGAATGACGAACAAAAATGGCAGAGAGAACATTATTAGTTTTGATCATGAAGCAATGGTGGTCTTAGTAAGCCTACCCCCAGGGGAATCGAATGCAAAATCAAAACAAATCGTAATTTCGACCTTTCCAGCGCTTGCCTAGATTTCTGGCATGACTAGTTTTCTCTCAAACTTAGGCAAGGAGTATGAGACGAGACGCTCTAGATGAAAGGAAATTGGGACGCGACGCCCTTTAGTGTTCAACACACCCGGACCCATGGAAAAAAGGCTGGCTGTCCGCAGTCTATACATGAATTCGCGAGAGGCACGGGAGGCAGCGTGGCCGATTGGTTAGAGCGCCGCATTTGAAATCCGCGGTCCGAAGGTCGCGGGTTCAAATCCCGTTCTGACCGTGAGCTTATGTTGTTCTCGGTAGCCCCGAGTTCAACTTCTCGGCTACGCTTGTAAATAGCCAACTGGTATGCCTCCCGCCAGCTGAAATTCTTAACCAAGTTAGGTTTATTTGAATATTTATCATTGTTTGTTTACATTGGTCCCTAAAAGCCCCAATGGGGAGTGGCCAATTACCTATACATTTTACAATTTTTTTTCAATTTTCCCCTCGTGCTATTATTTACACGTTTTCCACGCTTGCCACTAGTTACCAGTTTTCTCGCGCTTACAAATATGTATTCTCAAGTTTTCTGTTAATCACGTATTTTCCCACCTTTGCCACCAGTTATAAGTTTTCCAGCGCTTGCCATTAGTATGTCTTCCTGGCGTTTTCCTTGGTGGCATCTTTTTCCGCCTTTGTCACGTACCAGTTACAACTTTTCCCGCGCTTGCCATCAGATATGTGTTTTCCTGCCTTTCCTTCAGTGGCGTCTTTTCCCATCTTTGTCACGTACCAACTTTTCCCGCGCTTACTATTTGGTGCTTTGAGTTCTAATTGGCTTATTCCCGGTGAGTGCTCAAACGGTTTTCACGAAGGCCAAAGCCTCAGCCAAAAATTTTCAGGTAATTGCATGCATGCACGCACAAATCCAAAACTCACCTGTTTCCACTCAAAGTTGGGATTTCATCTTCTCTTTCGCACTCCTTGAACTAAAACGGTAAACGTTAATCACGCAATCAGAGATTTAGGGCACAGTCGTCACTGAGGGTAGGCTCGATCTTCCCCGCTTTCTCGGATCCGGTTCCCAAAGGTCCTTCCCGAGAAGAGCTCAGGGAAAGGGACGCGGGATTATTTTACCCAACAGTGATCATAGGATGGTAATCGAGCCTAGTGGGGAGGGGGAGGGGTGGTTATAAAATTTTCTTCTGTATTAAAATTCTCATTACGAGAAATGCTTTTTAGGTTGTCTTTTATTATAGCGCGATCCTTTTTCTTGTGTTCGATTTTTCCTCGATGATCAAAACATGGACCACACCAATCTGCTAATTCTTGTACAAAACGTAATAAATATCTAGAATCTGATATATCAAG